>PVJI01016297.1:0-38595 GCA_004026765.1 Micronycteris hirsuta
CTCTCTCTCTCTCTCTCTCATATAATTTCTTTCCTTTAGCTCAAGTTGAGAGTTGAGCTTATACTTATGGTGAATGCACACAAATACTAATAAAGCACTGCTAGAAGTCTTTTTATTCAGCTTGTTGAATATGCATTGCCAAAACTCAGGTACCATATAGAATAAAATAGAATATACTTGATATATGGCCTTTCATACTCAAGGTATCCTAAAGCACTTTACAGAGCAATGACTTAGATAATGTAGTGCAGTGATTGTGTTGGCAAACTCAACTGTCATCGCTAACTCAGCAATAGATCACACGGTAGCCTTGAAAGTTGAAACCTGTTTGCCTGTTTGAGTGAGAGAACCAAAGTTAGCTAAAATTTTAAGAATTATACCTGATAGATTTTTTAAATGACTTCCTGTATTGTTATTCTTCTCCTCAGTCTGATGTTTTATTTAAACGCCAGACTATTTATTTCTCAAGGTTTTGTTCATTAACTGGCACAGGTATTAGTTTGACAATTTTCATTAGAGTATATAAGAATAATCTGGTAATTGGAAATAAGAATCCAGTTTGTAATGAAATTTTCTTGTGTTTCACAGGTAAAGCTGGCAGTAAAGTTGTTTGGGGAGGGTATCAAGTACTAAAAAATATATGCATATTATAATTATTTTATTGATATCCGAGATACATAATTCTAGGAATTTCAACTTTCAATCCTCATGGCAACCCTATGAGATATATATTATCTTCATTTTGCAGGTGAAAAAACAGGTGCCGAGAGATTAGGAAACTCACTCGAGGTCACACTGTTAAAATACAGAAAAGTAATATATAAACCCAGCTCAGTCTCGCTCCAAAGTATAAGATCTTTCCCCTGCATGAAACAGTCTATGAAGGGTAAAGACAAAGGAATGTACTGATTATGTTTCATTCAAAATTGAAATTAAAAATTGGTTTCACAGTAATGCAAATATATGTAGGCTAAGGTTATACCTCAAATATAAAACAAACACTAATGAGGATGATGTTATAGTAACAAATAAGTCTATCTCAAAGCTTCAGAAATAATTTCAGATACTTCCAATGTTTAGAAGTAGTCTCTGTGATTACTTATGGCAGGAGCAAACCTCTCCCTAAATGTTAACCAATGTGAGAACAGGGCCAAAGTCTCATTGTTCTCTTGCAAATAGTTATCTGACTGCATATAGTGTTTGGCCATAAAAATAAAATTATATACTTAAATATGTATTCATTGCCTATTAGATATAAAATTCTGAGCTAGAGATTGTGAAATTATAAATACAAATTAAATATAGATACTGTTCTCAAAAACTTACATTCTAGTTTATTTCAACATGCAAGAATCAATAAAATGAAAGATTAAAAAAATACTGAAAAGCAAACAATGAAAATACCTCCAGGAAGGAGATCAGAGAAAACTAATAATCAGAGGGTATATTCATTGGACAAATGTCCAAGCACAATTGCACAAATAAGATGCATTATACCACTTTCTCTCCCAAATGTTGTCCTTTACTCTGCTTTATATATTGACTAATAATATCATCATGTACTCAGTCAGACACTTACACAAGAAATCTTCACTTTCCCTTTGACTTCTGTTTTTAATGCTATAGTCCTCTCAACATGGAATACCATTAATTCAAGCTGGTAAATGTGTATTTCTTTTCCATCCACTTAACCCTCTTTTCCCCATTCCCATGATACTCAGATTTGAGCTATGTGAATATTTATCTGTCAATATTGCTTAGCAAAATTTTAAAATGAAGAGTAGAGACTTTGTCACTACCCCCTTAATATCCATCTTACTCTCTAGAGCATAAGCTCACTGCATAGCATGGTGGAGGGAACAACGACCCCACAAAGATGTCCAGGACCTAATCTCCAGGACCTGTGAATAGCTGCCTTGCCTGGCAAAAGGGACTTTACATTTGTAATTAAATTAATGCTCTTGAGATTGATAGATCACCTGGAATGATCTGACGGCCCACTGCAATCACAAAGGTTCTTCTAAAAGGGTGGCAAGGACATCAAAAACAACAATAAGAGGTGTGGCGTGCTGGAAGCAAGCTCTTGAGTGGATGTGAGGAAGGATCCATGTGCTGAGGAAGACCAGCTACCTCCAGAACCAGAAAAACGGCCAGAAGGCAGATTACCCCCTCGAGAGCCTCCAGAAACAACAGCAACGACACACAGCTGACACTTTGACTTCGACCCCGTGAGACTGGTTTTGGACTTCTGGCTTGCAGACTTTGAAGAGAAGGAATTGGTGTTGTTTTAAGCCACTGAATTTCTGGTCATTTGTTACAGCAGCCATAGAAATCTAACACACATAGTGGCTTTCACATAGTAGAAAATAAATACGTATTTATTAGGTGAATAAAGGAAAACTTTAGGGGCAGATGTGCCTAAAGGAACATTGAAAGGACAAAGTAAAAAGTCCACAGATTATTTTCCCATTTTCTAGAAATATTAGTTAGACATATTTTTAAATAAAATACATGTAGGAACAAAAATACCTGAAGAATTAAAAAGTGAAGAATAGAAGCAGTATTTCTGATAGGGTAGTGCATATGAGAAACGCCTGGAATGCTGGAGCCAACTCTCAGGTTTTTGGTTCTGTAGTTCAGGATGGGGCCTGGGCCTTCCATGTTTAATAAGTTCCAGATGAAGCTGTGACTGCTGGTCCCTGGGCTGTGCTTTGAGAACTATTAGGCTATAAAAATATCTGTTCATTTTGATTCTTCTTGTTTTCATTTTCAACTAATTTGAACTGCTTGCCTATTTCATATTTCCAAACATTTCTTATGTGGCTTTTATATTCATTTTTGAAATATTTCAAAATATTTTCATTTGTCCAAACATCAGATTTCTTTTATGTTATATATAAAAGATATATGCTTAAGTTTACAATTATTTGAAATGTTTCATGAAATAATAATTTTATAAAAAGATAAGTTTTATAAACATAGAAAACTCAACTGAAGATCCAAAAGTCTTTGATCTAATTTCTTTACCATAGCTGAATGGAGACATTTGGAGAAATGATGGAAAAACTAACTTAAAAGAAGAATGTTGAGCTTTAAATTTTAGTCTGGGTCACCCTCAACCCCTTCATTTCCTTCGGAGAGCATCTAAGATCGGAGAGGGTGATGCGGAGCAGCATACTTTGGCCAAATACCTGATGGAACTAAGTATGTTGGACTCCCAGATTGCAGCAGAAGCTTTTTGTTTAGCATTGAAAATTCTCAATAATGGTGAATGGACACCAATTCTACAGCATTACCTGCCATACACTGAAGAATCCCTTCTTGTGGCCATGCAACACCTCGCTAAGAATACAGTCATGGTGAATCATGGGCTTACAAAGCCCGTGACTACCAAGAACAAGTATGCCACCTCTAAGCTTGCTAAGACCAGTACTCTAGCACAGCTGGAATCTGCACTAGTTCAAGATTTAACCAAGGCTGTGGCAAAGGTGTCACTTGTGAACTTGAGTTGAAATACTGTAATATCTTCAGATACCATTGGCACCATCTGTTATCTGTATATATTATATGTTATATTTACTCACTTATAATAAAGCTATGGTCTTTTTTAATTCTTCTTTTTTTTAAGATTTTATTTATTTATTTTTAGAGAGAAGAGAAGGGAGGGAGAAAGAGAGGGAGAAACAGCAATGTATGGTTGCCTCTCACATGGCCCTCACTGGGGACCTGGCCCGCAACCCAGGCATGTGCCCTGACTGGGAATCGAACCGGGACTGTCTGGTTCCCAGCCCGTGCTCAATCCACTGAGCTACACCAGCCAGGGCGGTCCTTTTTAATTCTTAAAAAATAATGTTGAATGAAAAAAGTAAGACACTGAAAATATGCAATCTGTGATTTTATGTCTGTCATATTTAAAAAGCCAAGAATATTCATTGTTTGTGACAGACAACAAAATGCTGGTTTCCTCTGGTGTGAGGGGCAGGTAGCAGCTGGAGAGGAGCCCAAGGTGGCGATGAGGCTGAGGGTCAGGTTCTACCAACTGACTTGGTTGCAGGTGCAACCCACCAGCTGTGCTACTAATGCACTTTTATGTGTGTATTTTATATTTTAGTAAAAAGTAGTTATTACAAAAAAACCCTAAGGATTGTTTTACATGTGTTTTCTACAGAGTATTTTCCATGTGATTGGGTCTGTTTTGTGTGTATATCCTTGAACTGATTTATCTATGGGTAAAATGATCTGAAATGGATGTTGTAACATAACTATTTTCTGAAATTATTATCTGACACTGATAGTTGTTAAAAAGTGAAAAGGCTACTGCTTTCCAACACACACTTTCAACAAGACCTTTTTATTGAATATTTAATATTTTTATCTACATGAATTTTATAAATGCATCACAAGTGTGCAGGTGAGATTAAATTTATATGAGTTCTTCTACGTAAAGAATGAAATATCAGTTTGTTAAATCATGCAAAATAAAATAGAAAACATACAAAAACCAAAAATTATTTTAAAATTAGTTTATAATATGATGTAATTGAGAACACATTATTGTGTTTATCTTCATTTTTAATTTATTCTTTTCCTTCTCTTACCTATAATCTATTGCAGGAACATTGTGTCATAGTTAGCTGAATTATAAAGAGGTGAAATAATTGGTTATTCAGTCAGCGATTCTCCTGGATTAAAAACAAGACAAGTGGTAATGATTCAGCCAAAGTGAATAAAAAGAGAACAGGTAAGCACATATGGTACAACATCTGCTTTCAAACTTAGAAAATATCTTCTCTAATCCCTGAAGCTTTCTTGGCTTTTCTTCTTAGTTCTTTTTCCTTACAGAAATCACCGGGAAAACATATCCTGACTATTTTCTACATTTATTATAATTTTTCCAAATATTAAATCACTACAATTTCCATTTCACAGTTTCTGATCCTATCACAAAAGCTTCTGAATACTGAAGCAAATAGATTTAGAATAGTTAAACATAATCTGAATCTCAAAGAGAATCTTTCTCTTCTTTAAGTGGATTTAGTCTGTTTTGTCCTTGATCTTTTATGATAGAAAGTAGTTTTGATTTTTTAAAAGCCCGTTGATACATTGTAGGAATATTATACAAACAAGTGTATTATATATTTTACTTGTATTATTCTTCAGTTCACCAAAGACAGCTGAATGAACCGAGATACCATTATGAACACTGTGTGTTGCAAATATATTACAATCGTTCTTTCCCACAATGACTATAATTTTCTATCCTGTTAAAAAGCTGAATAAAAAAATAGTTTTAAAATGCAAAGTTTCAATTCCTGATAATTCAGAATTTCTGAAACTTAGAAATACAGGCTGTTTATAAAAATTATTTTCCTGTTTATTAAATACATAAAATGGGTTCCAACAGCCAGGACTTAGAAAGGATCTTTTATTTGCATAAATAGTCACTGAGTAATCATTTTAAAATAACTGTTCAATGATATGTATTTATTCAGTACTCCAACATCAACAGATGACCTTCCTCAGTTTTACTACATTCTTCCCCAGCTAATCCATCTTTTCCTGAGCATCTACCACATAATGAGGTTTCCTAACATCTGTCTCATTGACCTTCACAACTATCCTATCCCCGGTACCCAGACAAGAAAATGAGGCCTGGAGCCGGAAAAATAGTGAATCTTATACAGAGCTGCTTAAGGGGAAGCTGGCTCTTCATTTCAGTCTCAGTCTGTTTGATTTCATGACCATGTACCCCTGAATCTGTGTTAATATATTTATATGCAATATTGTGAGTTTTAATATTTCTGCTATTTGAATTAAGGATAAAAATTCTAAATTCTACATGAAGTGAGGAAAATTGCATTCATTTTTATGGTCAATGGAACAACTGCCCCTTCAAGTAACAGCAATAAGGAAACACTGCTTATCAGGAAACTTTGATAAACATAGTACGAGACAATGATGGGACTCTTTTTGGAAGATTTAAAGTACTGTGGTGGATTTTTCTTATTTCTAATGATTAAAATGTATTTGGAAGACCCATTAATTATTTTAAATCCTCAGTTTTACAATTAGAAAAAATTATCTTTAGTATTCTAAATATACAGTATATTTGGGAAAAAGTTGTTTATGTTTCTTGTCTTTAAAACAGAAAAAATATATATGTTTAGTTTACTTTAATGTTGTTCTTAAATGTTTCCCTTGTTTTGACTTCTCTTTTATTATGATGTCACATAAGAGATGACAAACACATAAAATAGATTTATAACATCTTTATGTTGAATTAGCTTTTGAACTTCTAAATGGTTTCTGGTGTTTTTCTACAGATAATAAGTTATTTCTTGCTGCATGATAGTTTTTATATGGTAAAGGTATAATCATTAGTTTTGCTTTTATATAAAATCAGTTTATTGCAGCTGAGTTATCATCAACAAGTGATTTGAGAATTAAGTGTTCATGTTATTAATATTAATCAACTATTTTCTATTGTTAGCATCTGCTTCAATATCATCCTCAAATTGTTGTAATCTGACCTACTGTCTTTGGATAACAATCCTCATTAAAAATGTAGGTTATGTGGAATAACAGAGGAAGGAAGATTCCATTCAGAGAGAAATACGATGTAAGTGAATTTGGTATTACACCACCAGGTGATGTAATGCTATTGGACTGCATTACACATACACACACACACACACACAATCAATTACTCCTCAAATGTGTTTTCTATAGAGAAATAGGATGAAAAAGAGAAAGGAGAGGGATGGAAATAATCAACTCTATTTTCCTAGCAGGCAGGAGTCCTGCTAAGCTGACCTCTTAGGAAGAGAGAATACCATTTTCTTGCTTGTCTAGGACTAAAAACCGCTGCAGACCAGAAATCTATGGCTTTCTTTAGAACTGCCACTTTTGTGGAGGAAAGACTAAGGAATTACCCAGCAATCTTGACTACCATATAACATAAGCACTGTTTTTTGTTTGTTTGTTTTTTCAAGCAATGGCAATAAGTGAATTTATATTTCCTCAAACATTTTTTGAATGGCCTTATAACAATTTTCTCCCACAACGTAAATGAGATTGATTGGTAAACCATAGAGTCAAATATTTTAAATTACATCATAAATATATATACATACATATATCATAACCACAGATATATGGTTATTTGATTTTTATGTTTTATATATGGCTATTTGGTAAGTGGTTATGGTCCATTTGTAATAGAAACAAAATGCCACTATAAAAAGTTAAAGGAAGTCCAGGAAGCTGTCTAAGGAAGTCCAGAAGCTGCATTTCAAATTGGATTTAGAAATTATCTTACTTGAGTACAGGAGGGCCCAAAATATGTACGGTGGTTTACTAATCTCTTCTAATGAAAATAGATCTAGCTATCAAATATAAAGTCATGTCTCTAAAAGTTCTAAAAGCTTATAATTTGCTTTCTATTCTATGCATTTTAGCTAATTATTTAACTGTGAATATATTGATATTACTGACACGAATGTTCCTGACTGGCATTTAAATAGGCCTTTCCTTGTGTGGTAGAGTAACACACTCATATGCTTCTTCTCACAGACACTTAGCATCTTTAAATTAACAAATAATGTGGGTCTACTTCTTTATGTTCATTAGACAGTGACGGTGGGTGGAGGTGGGTTGTTCATCGGTACCCGTGTTCAAATTCTGCTGAACGCAGACATTCATATATATAAACACAAGTTCTATTTTGCTTCTTTTTTCCAGAACTCAGTCTTCAGTTCTTGGCATGTTCTAAGATTATAATCTTTTCTTTTCTTACATAGTTGATGGCTACTCAGAAATGTCTTCAGAACCAGCTCTACGAATTTGTTGGCCCTAAGGTGGTGTAAGTATAAAATGGACAGCAAAGAGTTTGGCTCATCCTGAAATGGTTTAAGAGACTTAAATATCTGAAAGACTCATTTACCATTGACTGATTCCTTATCTTTCCCATCAATTACATAAATAAGCCAGTAGTAGAAAGACAAATACTTTCTGACATCACTTATATGTGGACTCTAAAGAACAAAGTAAACTGAAGCACAAAATAGAAACAGACATGGATAGGCCGAACGTCAGAGAGGAGGGGAGGCTGAGGGACTGAGTGAAAGAAGGGGAAGTGATTAAGCAAAAAACAAACAAATATAGACACAGACAACAGTGCAGTCATAGCCAGAGGGAAAGGGGTAGGTGGTTGGTGGAGGCAAGCGGGAGGGAGGTGGGGATGGAAAGACACTTTGCTTGAGGCAATGGGAGCTCCAGGCAGGGTGCAGATGATGTTGTATTGAGTTGTGCACTTGAAACCTGCACCCCATTAAATTCAATAAAAAAGTAATACTAGACAAGAATTACAAACAGCATTACTTTCATCTCTGCTAACAACTGATACATTATTTTATCTCTAAATCTTAAACTGCAAAATCTCTTCTCTCTTGCTTTTTAAAAATCTTTCTACTTAAGTACACTCTATTGAGGACATTCTAACCCTTTCTGCTTCCTTGCCCCTAGATAACTTCTTTCAGAGTTATCTCAGGACTCTGAGTCTCCTGCTAGGTAGATATCCTAGTCAATAACCACCCTTTTACTACTATGTGACATTGATATGCAAACCTTCTTAAGTGTGTATGTCCATTGATATTCTTACGGTCTTCTAATTGGTTGGGCTTCTTTCCTAATGGCTTTTGATGCAAACAGAGAGAATAACACCCCTAAGTAAACCTTGTTTCCAGACACTTAATGTCAGGTAATTAAATTGCAATTAAAATTTACGTGACCTAAGAAATAATTTTTGAGCAAAGTTAGTTTAGTTTAAAACCAACAACATAAGTATAAAGAAATCTGTCACAAGTTTTTTTTACTTTTAGAGTCACTTTCTTTTTGTGATAAAATTAAATTTAAAAGAAAAGCCTACAGAGAAAGAGTGATTTGATATAAGCATATTTATTTTCATAAGAGCAACCAATTTCAAGCAGTTTAAAAATGTATACACTTATTAAAATACTTATTTGAAAATAAAGAAAAAGATATGGTTATAATATTTATTGATAAAAGCCATGCCCACTATTTTTTCAGCATATATTCAGTTAATATTGGTTCACAAGTATGACAGAGGGTACTTATTTCAAATTGGCAGCATTATTATACATTAATCATCTTATATATTTCTGCAATGTGTTATTTGCTACCTGAGGCACATAAAACAAATTATTGCTTTTTTGTGTTTAGAAATATTGTATAATCACTCCTAGCTTAAGAAGCCAAATTTTAATTTTAAACTATTTTTCTAGACTTTGACTTGAATACTTATCTAATTTCTAGAGGTACACATAGCCTGAATTTATTAGAAAAAATGATCATATTTCTTTCCTAGGGAAATATATCAATGCTATGTATGTATTGCTTTTCTTTCATTTATTCTCATATGGCCTGACAAGGGCTTCTCTTAGGATAAAAAGAGATGGCTAATATAACCCTGTAAGTGCAGATAGTATGCCTCGTGAAATAAAAATATCAATGTGCTATATCTACATTTGCTACCTTTAATAGAGCTGTTTTCTTTCTATTTCTTTCCCTTCTCATAAATGATACTTTTACAGCCCATTGCTGCAACAGGAGTGCCCTGTCAACACCTCCAGGCAATCCCCTTATTCCGCGTGTCACTAGAGGACGTTTGCCATATCTGCTTCCACACCACAGACATTTTAAGTAGGTTATTCCATCACTTTGCCATTTTGATTATGACAACAAAATGACACCATATTGAAATGGATTTTGGAATGAAAGGCTAACTGTCCAAAGGGGCCCATGCTCGTTCTAATTAAAATTGGCTTAGGTGGCACAACCTTCATAATTCAGAGTATGACTGTGAAGGATATGCATGTAGAAAACCTTCTTTGCTCATTAGTGCTATTTCTGTCAGACACCACTACCTGCTCTTTTCTTAATGAATGCTAAGCCATCTCTTCAGAAGATTGTGCTGCTTCCCTGAACGGAAGGAACTGTCTTATTTCCTCCCAAGTTCGTCAGGAGTAAAATCGGGGAGTCACCTCTTTGACATTTCTCAACCTCTGTACTTATTTATCTCTTTGAAACCCTGCGCTCCAGAGATATCACTGTCTTAATTAAGAAGAAGGATGTGACCATGGTAAATTGACTGATTTCATTGATTAAGGACTAGCTGTACAAGTAACATTGATTTTAACAGTGGGTCTACATAAGTGTAATTGTTCGAACATGGGGCTGCATAATTACGGTGATGTACGAGAATAGTTGGTTTGTCCTTTTCAACCTTCACTAACATTCTTTTGCATGATAATGTACCTTGCGCAATTAGCAGAAATTTTAAATGTTACAAAATGTCTTTTGCGAAGACATGAAGTAATAATTATATTCTAATTTCATTCAACAACATCAGACAGTTTTTCTTTTTCTTTCTTCTATTTGTATACAGAAGATCCTATATATGGTAGCATGAATATGGCTTTTTCCTTCTAATATCAACAATTAGTCTATACAAATATATACAAATAACCTATGTTGGTTTTCAAGATACATGTACTATAGATGTTCTGAAACAATAATAATTACTATTAAATACACTTTTAAATGGGTTCTCCATACCAGGGCTTAAATTCAAAGAAAGTATTTATTATTTTTCTACTTAGTTATAAAAAATATGTAAAGGTCAATGAGTTTATATTAGGTGGGTGGCTTTTAAATCATTTGTGTTAAATGATTCTTTAATAGAGTAAATATAAATCACAGTGTAAGTAAAACACAATAATCACTGTTTTATTTATTATTAACATTTTTAAATAAGGTGAAAAATATGAAATTTTCCAGGATATCATTCTAGGGATCTTATTTAATAGGAACTAGATTTCTAAGTAGTAGTATTAGTTCATAGGCAGTCAGGTTTTTTGATGCTTAATGAACAAAAGAAAGAAAAATTCTAACCTTGTATACAGTTAAACTTTAAAAAATGAAGAGAAATAACTCACAAATGTATCTGGATTTTAAAAAATCTTGGTTAGTGAGTCAGGAACATTGCATTTTTTCATAAACCTGCCACTGATTACTCTCGTGACCTTTAGTAACTGTGTACTGTACAAAAGAAAAAGTAGCTTAAAATGAGGGCTCATTCTTCAAATGTGTTTATCTCTTTTATCCACTGGTAGGCCAACTAAAAAAGAACCGTAAACTATTGGGGAAAATGCTAAGTCTCCAGATTGACTATACTGGTGTGTGTGTTTGCTTGTTTGCTGATTGGTTGATTTTCAATTGGTAGGTATTTGCTTCTTGAACTGGGGTGGAAGGTGAAGGACTAAACTAAAAGCAGCGATATCATTCCTGTATGCCATTAGCATTCAGATCTTCTCTATGTCATCACACGATCACTTCTTTATTAACAAAACTCTGTTCCAGCATCTTCATATGTATCTAATAGGGACAATATTTTTGAAATGCCATCCAGTGCATGTTCTCTAATCAATAAAATGGATTGTCTTCCCATACCTCTCCTGCGTTGAAACTAAGCTTACCACTTCTCTCTTCCACCTCCCACTTTAGAAAGAAAACTCTACCCAATCTTATCCAATAAATCCTATCTAATAGCTATAGGAAGTAGAAGATTTATAGCCTTTTAAAATATGGAGAGAATATGAGAGACGAAGTTTTTTAGAGCAAGTACTCTAACGTGGGTGTTCTTACTTCCTTTCATTGGCCCAGAACTCCTGAGTAGTGTGAAATGTGTGCACGTGTGTGTGCGTGTGTGTGTGTGTGTGTGTGTGTGTGTGTGTGTGGTGTAATTTGATGGGTGGTGATGGAAGTGAAAAGCAGAAAGGGCTTTTGTTGTGATCCTTGTTTGTGATCTGACTGAAGTCAGGTCTACAGGCAGCGCCACGCTGTCGGGGCAGGTGCACTGGAGTAAAACGTAGCACCGTAGCATCTTAGAGAGAACCAGCATTCTCAATCTTCTGTAGCTCCCATGAAGGATAGGAATGAATCCCATGTGATGTGGAAGTACCATTAGAGTAATACAATCTAACTGAATTAAAAGATAGCATACCTAACATGTGGCTACTGTAGCAAGGGGCAAAATGACCCTTCCACCACGGCCACATGTCACCAGCCTAGACATAGCCTGGAAGAAGAAGGTTGCTGAAACTTAGAACTGATGCTTCTATAAAAGCCAAAAGGATGCTAATAAAGCAAGGAAGTGCCATTGGTCTCTGATTCAAGAAAATAAACTGCATGTCTGTCAGCTGCATCTGAGAGGGTAGCTATGCAAAGGTCCAAGAGGTCATATCAGAGACGGTGCACTGCCACACGGAAAACTGAGGTCTTGAGAGAAGCACAGGGGGAAATTTGAGATTTTTAAATTCTCCTCCCCTACTTTCCAACAGGCCACATGAAGCCCAAACCATCTGGGCACTTCCTGGAAGGCTGTTGAAGAAACTACTTAAACTAGAAGACAAAGAGAAACAGAAAAGCTGATTTAAATTTACACATTTGCTCCCTGACCCCATTGATGGTTAACCACTCGGCAACTCTTCTGAGTTAAAGCACATCATTTATACAAAATAAAAGATGACATTTTCTTTAATGTGAGCACAACTATTTCAATTTGTGCCTACTAAATTTATTTTGTCTTACTACTGTACATGGACCTTTTCACTTGGTTGTCATTTTATTTTTTAAATTATCTTCATTTAAAATTTAAATCAGTCCAAAGACCTTTCCATTAGGTGGAGGGATTGAATGGGAAGGACGATGCCACTTTTCAGGAGCCTGTTACGTTCCAAATTCTAGTCTGAGCAACTGAAATGCATGGCCTCATCTAATCTTTTCCATGCCTGGATTAACACATTTTAATCCAGTATTGATGATGAGAAAATGCATTCCAAAATTTGTTGAGAATACAAAAATATAACCCTACCAAGTTTTTACTTCTTTAATGTACACATGTGTACATGCACACACTGCTTTTTTCAGTAAAGAAACAATTCAATTATACCTATGAGGAAAAACACATACAACCTATACGCAACATTTTCTTTCACACTCTAGGGACATTTATCACTTTTCCTAGGGCTGGAGTCAGAAAAGGATAACTGCAAAAGTTTATTCCTGAAACATGAATAGTTTTTTTGCTTGCCAGACAGAAAAGACACAAAGAGTAGGAGAAAGGAGTAAGACCTGAAACAGCAAAGGAAGTTTGGAGACCTGCTAATTGTTCGGGAAGATCGATGCATCAACACAGAACGGCAGTGGTGAGACTTGCAGCTGGTGAGTTGCTGAAGTCAAATTTTGAGTAACTCATGCTTTACTATGGAAAAGAAAAAGAAACTAAGGACCAAAAGCACTAGTTCAGAAACTTCTGCAAAAACCCCCGCAAAAACTCCCAGGGAGAAACGAAGTCTATGTGAGATAATGCCTGGCCAGTGGAAGAAGAGGTGGAATACATTTGGGAGATAAGAGAAATTCTCATCAGGTGGGAAGTCAACTTGCTTTTCTACCCAGCTCCGTGGGGGCAGGGTGTGTGATTACTGCAAAAACAACGCCAGAAACAGCTGTGGGCTCGGCTGTCCCTGGTACTCCCTTGATTATGCGGGGGTCTCCTGAGACCCGATTCTATGGATTTTTGTAATCTGGCTGTCATTTGGGCAACAGATCATAACAAATAAGGTCAAATAAAATCTTTAATTTCTTCATAAGGTCACATGTGGGTGAAGCCATAGTCAGGACATTTCGTTGTGTTTTGTTTTATGTTGAGGCATATATATTTTAAAATGTTTTGTATTTATTAATAACTTCATATGTATCAGACATGACAGTAAATACTCCACATGAACTTTTTTTTCATTTAATCCTCATAAGTACACAATAAAAAAAAGCACTATTATAAGAAAAATAAGCTGAATAAAGTTGTCCGTAGGTCACATTACTTATAAAGTGGTAGTAAAAACTATTCAAATCCCCAAAAATTAGACTCTAAGTCCTCTGGTACCAGTGGCTTCATTTGCCTGGCAGTGCCAGGGATATAGTAGTTGTTCAGTAAATATCTGTTGAATTAATAAGCAAACGTATTTTGTCCATCTCTAAGTAAATGTCAAACTTATATTCATAAACCTAGAATGACCTTCCCCAAGAACAATTACTAGACATAAGACAACACAATCAGGGAACTCACATGGGTGGATTTGCTTTATAGAAATGCAAAGTCTGGTTCCAAAAGGAAAAATATGTATGACAAGGTTAATACTGGAGACAGCAAATTCCATGAAAGAGTTGTTTCAGTAATTCAGTGAGAGCTTAAAAAAAAAGAATAATGACAGAAAAAATGAAGGAAAATTAATTTTATACACATCAAGGAAAAAGAATTAACAAAACAGTAATATAATGCTATGGATGAGGAAGAGAAGTGAGTCCATTTTTTACACGTTATTATGCAAAGGTATCTAACATTCACAATTGCTTTCCTTTAGTGATATTGGTGGGGTCATGCCTCATCATTTTCATAACTCATAGAATTTGTTGTAATAATTTTGGAATTTACATATAAGGAGAAGAAATGTCATATTGAGAAACTACAAAATGAGAAAGAGAGAAAATCTATTGAAAAAGAAGGTTTAGGACTTAGGTGTGTCATATTTGAATACTAAGATATCCTAATATTTCTCTTTAATGACCTATTTGAGCTTAGGCAATTACAGTGTTCTTTTCAAGTCAAGTAAACAAGTATTGGCTGAGTAAACCAGTAACATGTTTATTCAACTATTAAATAAAGTAAATACTTATTAGGTCACAGGTGTTACAACAAAAACTTTACTTACATATTTACTTACTTTATAATGAAATGTAGAAAATATATCTCCATTAGTAAATGTATATGGGCAGGAAAAAATCATGCACATTCATATATCTGGAAATCAAAGAGTAAAATGAAACAGCATGAGTTGTGTTAAAAAAGACATGCCTCAGGAGGAAAGCAAAATTTGGGTGAGTTTAGGTAGTTATGATAACTACCGTACACCAGGCCTTTCAGTCACTGCAAGGGATTACTTAGACAAGGAAAACTGTGTCTGCTTGTGTATGGTTAGAGCCTCTCTAAAGAATGTTTAAAACTTGTATTGTCTGAAAACCAGAAGAAAGGATCTCAAAAAAGGAAATGGTATTTGTAAAAGGATCTTCAGGAAACCAACATTAGGAGTGGAGAGTAAAGCTGGGAAGTCGTGGAAAATGACTATAGATAAATACAATGGGACCATTTCTTGGTAAAACTCATCTTGGTACATAGTCCACATAACAGGGGCCCTTTGTTCTTTGTTTGAAATGGGACTTTGAAACAAAGTTGCAGTCAAAGAAAAGTTATTTCAACTCCCAGTCTCAGAAAGCAATAGAAAGCTTTATTTCAGTGTTCCTTGAAGAAACAGAAGACAGCTTTACAGTATATCAAATAGAGAATCTTGTAACATTTCTTTAGATCTCTCTTCCTCTTCTCCTGCCCCCTCTTTCTTCAGAGCCCTGATCTCCTCAAACGTCCCCACACTGCACTTTGCTTGTTCATTCTGCTGCAGAGGCATTGATATCTAACCCCCGATAAAAGCCTGGACACCCTGCACAGAGCCTTCTTAATCTTTCCTTGGACTTCGATACCTCATGCCTCCATAGGGGCAGCCCTTCTGGGATTCTGGTGAATAAAAGTGTTCATCCTTCTGCATCATCCTCAGAGAAATATATCGACTCTTCCAATAAAACTATTCCACAATTCGTTCAGACTAGGTGGAGAAAAAATACATTGAAAGAGGAAATTGCATGCATTCGTGGCTACATTATCTGTCATTGTTGTTCTATGTTTGCTTTAATAACAACGCACTTTCTCCTCCCCCTCTGTTGGGCATTTATCTTTTTTTGTTGTCCTTGAGAATTGCATTGCCTGTATTAACCGGGTAGACACTATATTATCAGAAGACATAATTGTTCTGGGGTTCACACCACTCCAGTTCCTTTTCACGGTGTGCAATGAAAAGCGTACGGTCTACAGTGATGCCTCTCACCATGCAGTGACCACACAGGTAAAGAAGGCAACATCTTGGTCTATTCAGGCCTTGAGGGTATGTTTGTCCCTTTTATGCTGAAACAGCAGTAGCTGAACACCTTATTATCTGAGAGATTAATTAATCAATTCATTCATTCATTCATTCATTCATTCATTCATTTTATTTAATTTTGTGGCCCAGCCTTGCTGGTGAAAGCAAATTACAAGATGGAGGTTTTCTTCACAGCCCTGGACTGTTTTAGAATGGAAGCCATGCTTCTATTTACATCCTAGGACCTTCCTTATTGGACATCAACTTCAATAAAAGAAGGCTTAGGTGTATCATTCCAGCTTGGAAAGTCCTTAAAATAATAGGTTGTACATGTTTTAATGTTTGTTTGAAGAAGTTGCTGATATAATTTTTATACAGTAAGTCACTCAGCAAACACATCTTCCTACAGAATGTTTTTCTTATAGAATTATAATTACTGTGTGTGGAAGAGCTAAGGGAAATAGCAAACCACCTTTAGAATACCGCAGCCATAATTGCCACAGGCAAGTTCCACTAATGAATACTAACATCAGTGGCTGAAAGTTTAAAGAGAGACAGATATTTGTAAAGTTTTAAAGTAGTTCCTCCCAAGTATTTGTTAATTACTCTGGTGATTTTAAAATAAATTCACATTTTATTTCCCATTAGATGAAGCTTCTTAATTCCTCTTTTCTTGAACATGGGCTGGACTTAGGAGTCACTTACTACATTGAGTCAGGGGGCGGGGGTAGAGTAAATTGACAGCAGAGAAACCCGGCAGACACCACCTTACCACCAGATCAACACTAACTTCACCGACAATGCAATACAATGCAAGCAAACAACAACAACAAAACCAGATTTGATGTGAGAAGAAGAAATAACATGCCTGTGCCATTCACCCCTGCCCAATCCATAACCTCATTTGAATCATGAAAAACCATGAAGTAAACCCATATTAACAAATATTCTACAAAATACCTAACCATTCGTTTTGAAAAGCATAAAGCACATGAAAAACATTTTCCCCTGCATATCTGTCATTGATTGGCGAAAGCAAAGGAAACATGGCAATTAAATACAACATGGTACCTTGGATTGGATCCTGGACATTGGTGTAAAATGTCCAGCCTGAACAAAGTCTGCATTGTACTTACAAGTTTGTACCTAAGCTAATTTCTTAGTATTGATAATTCAAGATATTACTATTCTCATGATAATGCCAGACATTATTATTAGATAAACTGGGTGGTGGGTATATGGAGACTCTGTAATATCATTGCAAGTTTTATGAACGTCTAAAAGTATTTCGAAATAAAAGCAGGAAGTTTGTAATTTCACAAATAAAAATATGTGAAATTACTCTCTCTATTTAAAAAAAACAAACTCAAAATGTCCTTTATATCTAAAATGTCAAATCCACAAGGGTGATGAAAAAGCTCATAATTTTCTTCATCCCATGACATTGTTTTAAACTACAACAAACTGAGAGCCCTGGGTGGTGTGGCCCAGTGAGCTGAGTGCTGGCCTGTGAACCAAAGGGCTGCAAGTTTGATTCCCAGTCAGGACACATGCCTAGGTTGTGGGCCAGGTCCCCAGTGTGGGGCGCTTGAGAGGCAACCACACATTGATGTTTCTTTCCCTCTCTTTCTCCCTCCCTTCCCCTCTCTCTAGAAAACAAATTTAAAAAGTCTCTTACAAAATAAATAAACCACAGCAAACTGACAGTAACCAGAGGAGAGTGGGAGAGGGATAATGGGGGAGAGATAGGGAAGGGTCATCAAGGAACATGTATAGAGGATCCATAGACAAAGACAATGGGGGTAGTGTTGAGGGTGGGAGATGGGGTAGGTGGGGTGGAGCAGAGTGGGAGGGAAATAGAGAAAACTGAACTTGAACAACAATAAAAATAATAATAAAAATATAAATATTTCCCTAGTGTCATTTTTTCAGAATCTGTCAAAACAAAACAAAGCAAAGCAAAGCAAAGCAAAAAGATTGGCTGAATGGTTGACTTTCTCTGTCATGCAAAGTTCACTGGGGCTATTCAAACCTTAAGTCTTAAATTGAGTCTTGGCTAATTTTCCCCCAAATACTGTTAAGTAAGACCTTTCTATTCTGGAAATGGGAGTAGGAGGGCGTTGAGGTTAGAATGAGGCTCTTTTGCTTACTTTCTAACTTTAGAATTCTCCTCGAAGGGATTTGAAACTCTTACAAAAACAGAGTCATAAAACCTGAGCTGTAATCCTTGCTTTTTTTTATTGACTCTGTAATTTCAGAATAATAATTTAACCTCTGTAAACCCAATTTCTTTAATGATAGAGCAGCAATAACTGTCTCACAGAACAGTTGCTGTCACTATTTGAACATCACAAGTCTTCCACTTCTCCTCTCCCTCAACACTCACCCATCCACGCGTGGCGATTTCTCCTCTGAGCCACTGCTACAGCTTCTGAATCGACTGATCTACATCCACACTACACCGACTGGGACACTAACTTTTCTTTCCCCATGTGTGATACAAGCAATCAGTCCAGAACACAAAAATAACCATTCTATTCTTCTAATTCAAATCTCCTTCTGTGATTGTAAGAGAAATACAGAATTTCTTGAATTGCCTGAAGACCCTCTGAGCTCCAGCTTCTCTGTGTTTCTCTGGGCCCACCACATGCCGTGTTCCTTCACGCTGTCTGAACGCCAGCCCCAATGTTCTCCTTTCAACTGCGTGTGCTCATCACGTACCCTAGCAACACTTCCCAACACTGCTTCCTCTCCTGGATTGCTCTTTTTCACTTCTGGTTACCTCCAATTTTGATTCCTTCCTCCACACCTCAGCCCAGGTCAGTTCCTCAAAAAAGAGTCCTTTTGCTTCTTTTGTTAAGAAAAAAACCAGCCATGGTATAAATATATATACTGCTATGTGCATCTGCTTTTTAACATGCAATTCAGTAAAAATTACACATGCATCTGTGTGATATTTGATTAATTTCTGTAATGAATTCTGGATAAAATATATGCATACCTAAGCTTTCTGAAAATAAGATTATTTCTATTTTTGGATAATAAATTGTTGAGTAAAGTGCCTTGCCCATAGCAGTACTTGAAAAAAAATTTGTTGAATTGTTAGTTAAAAAATATTTGCCACGTGTGGAATACCACATGAGTGTGTGCACTCTCACCATGTCACTGTCTAATCAGTATTTCTGATTGATGCAATTCTGATGTTTTGCAGTTTAAGGATAACTCAGGTTTCGACTGGAAGATCTGAAACTGTTGGAAAAACGTTAAGGTCCCGGTCAGTTTAGGAAAAAGGATTGAAAATAAATTACAATCAGTTCTCGTTGTTCTTGGTAGTTATGCTTTATACAGCTGCCGCAGACACTAAATTAGCAACTACTGAGCCATGGCTCCGAGGACAGACAAGGGGTGAGGCTCCTGCGAGCCTCTGGTCATAGCGTTTTCATCAGCTGATTGCGACCTAAACTTGTTACATGTGGGCTTTTGTTTAAATAAACTATATTTAATATATATGATTTGTTCATTAAGATTGAACTCATGGCCAACAGCACAGTAACTCATGAGTGAACGAAGCTTAGCTAACACTCATATTTTCTGTCTCAGGCACATCACAGCCTTCTTGCATTTGGAAGCGCTAGACAGCATTTTAACTCTATGCTTGGGGCCATTTTAAATCCTAAATCACCAACAAAAAACAAACTATGAGAAAACCTTGGCACTAAATAAACAGCAAAAGGGATACTTGTTTACCGTCTGAGAGCCGAGCTGAAACAAGAACGGAGGATATTGCTTTGTTCACACTCAGCTGGGACCGTGTCCGTCAGGCAACTCCATCTCTCCCTGCTCTGTGCATATGCTACTAGGTACTGTGCTGCTGATATTGATTTTGGCTTTATAAATAGAGTTTAGCAGGTAGATGAAGTTATGAATATGAAGTCAGGAGAAAATGGAGGTAACTGGTATCTGTTGCTTTAAATGGATGTAAGGTGATTTTTCTTGTGTTTCCCCTAAAAAAAAAGTAAAATTGTCATGTAGTCTGAGAAAGTTTAAAAATTGTTTTTATTGAAAAATATCTACTTATTCCACTCTGAAAAAGAATCTAACTTTTGAAATATGACCAATTCTATTGAATTTCTACATTTCATAATATAGATTCAAATAAAAATATTATCCTTAGAAAGCCAAATGTTTCAAGTATATAATTCTGTAAAACAGCACTGCCTGTTTACCAACCGAAGTCAAACCTTTTTCCATGATCATATATTTGAACCCACTTACCCTTTACTATACCCATCCATGGTAGTTACCATACTGTGCTCTGTGTCTATGAGTTTTGTCTGTCTGTTTGTTTTTGGTTGTTTGTTTTGCTTATTCATTTGTTGTTTTCAGTTTTTTATTAACTAATGTCACCCCAACAAATTTAATAAAAGATAAAAAATAACAATTATTAGCAAGGATGTAGAAAAATTGGAACCCCTGTGCACTGCTGGTGCAAATGTGAAACCGTGCAGCCACTGTGGAAAACAGTGTGGATTACATACTTATACTTGGTGAGACAGTCATTCTTCTTTCTATCATTGAACCGCTCTGTACTGAATGCTTGGTGCCAGTGCAGCCGGAAAATTTGAGATCTAGAATTTCAGACAGTACTCTGAGAAAATTCTGCCTAATATGCTGTACAACTGTGTTATTTTTAGTTTACAAATGTTCTGATGAAATAACAATTCCCTAAAAGGAATCATGGAAATACCTTGAGGACTTAGCTGAAACAATCTTAGGGTGTGACTGGGATAGTACAGTACAACCACAGGAAATATTTAACTATCTAATTTTGCTATAAACAGAAATTATAACAGAGTAATTTGATAAAATGGAAGCAAAATATATGAATGAAGATTATATTACCGCATATTCACTAAGTACAAAATAATTTCTTAAGAGCAACTTAAACATTGTTTTAAAAAGTTTTTATTTTATCTTTAGATTGGTTGCAAACAAATAGATGTTAAATGTCTGCCACACTTTCACATACATCGCTAGCGTAAGGCTGAAGCCTGACTCGGTGGCAGGGCGTTTCAAGGATGACCACGGTAAAGGCATATTCGTGGATGGCTCTGGGAGTCCGGGAGGAGGTCACGAAACATTGCTGCTTTATTTGCAAACTGAAGTCACGTGGACACCAACTAAAAAACGACTGGACATTTTGTAACTTTAAATGCATACCCATAATTTATATGCAATGCACATTTTATTATATATATATATATCATATGTAATATGTGTAATTGTGCAATTTAAATGCTATTTCACTCAATTGAATGATATTATTCTGTGACACATTTTATGACTTAGAGTAGCACAGTCATTTTCTTAAGACAAATAATAACCACAAAATTTCCTCATGCAATAGAAGACATTTCAGTTCAACGTTCATTTTTCTAAAAAAAAATGTTCATTTTCAATAGAAATCTCTGTGCCACTTACACAAAAAAATTAGCAGGTTAACATACAGTTCTACTAAGAAATATAATTTTGCATCAAAACTGTAAAATTCATCACATTTTTATTTCAGGAAACAGTAATAACACTGTTCCTAAGGATGGGCTTGAGTGAGGGCAGGTGCGAATAACACTTGAAAAAGAAAGGAAGGCCTCCTAGCGGAAGATAATGCCACAGATTGGCATTAGAAGGCAAGACCATCAGATCAGGAAAACATGGCCAATCATGCAGTTTGATGCACTCGACACTTTACGTTGGGCTGGCGTTCGCATTGCAGGATAACGCGACTGAAGAACTCAAACAGCGAGGGAGGCCGCGAGTTTTCCCAGAGAGCCTGGAAACGCTTTAAGCATCTAAGCCAATATTGAATAATGTTTACTTTTACACATTTAGTCTTTATTTAATTTGCACTACTTTTTCCTGACCTGTACAATTTCTCTGGATCTTAGTGACTGTGGAAAGGAATTGATTTTACCAAGACTTCTAATGCTGGCCTTCTTCTATTCATTTAAGTCAGTGTTTTGTTTCGCCTTCTTGGGGTGCGAGTGGGAGGTTAGAGGAGAAGTGGAACTGAGAGAATAAGTGAAATTGGTTTGCATTTGTTTGTTACTCTTGGAACTTCTTACAAGAATCTATGTCTTCTTACATTTAATCTCTCTCTCTCTCTCCCCCAGAATCTATGTCTTTTATTCCATAAAACTAATTAAAAAAGAGATTAGAAATGTCTTTAAAATGGTTTCTGCTAAAATTCTTTTGTCATAGATTTAAGACTGTTTGAGGTAAGTTCTAGGTACAGTGTTTAGTTGGCTGCATATGCTGAGTAAATGTTAATGAGACAAAGAACAATTTGAAGACAACTCGTGGAATCTGTAACTACACGTCTTCTCTGACAGAGCAGATTTAGCAAGGTGACTTTTCACACACTCAAATCGACCTGTCTCCTCTGATGTTAAAGAATAGCCATCTCTCTGCTAATGTCTAAATGAGGAGCTGAGTCTGCAAGTCAAAGTGCTACATTTATATCGACGTTTTGGTGTTTGTGAGTAACTATGTTTATATGCCTACATTGTACACAGTACCCCAGGCAGAAAAAACAAAAATGTTTTAGTTTTTTGCTTATGTAGATCATAAATGAACCATAGGTATATAGGCAGACTATTAAACATACCTAGTGATAAAAACAATGGAATAAAAGTCACAGATCTGAAAAACCAGAGAAGTCAAAATACAATGAAGTATATACATCAAATGCATGAACAAAATTACTTCTCTAACAAAATTTTTTAGAAAGTTGTAAAATACAGATGTTTCTAAGTGATGAGACAACCAAACTGAATTTCATAATTGTACATTTTAATTTTTTACCCCAAAAGTCAACAAGTAATATTCAGATATGTTTGTGTGTAGTCAAATGTCTATTGATTACAGATATTTCAGATCTCTGGCTGCAGATCAAATGTGATGAACATGCTCAGTAATAGCTATGAGGACTGAGTAAGATCTCATCTGCTTACATGGGCAGAATCTCAGTCAAAAATTGGATTAGTTTCTTCTGCTGTGGAAACATTTTATTTTTGTTAAAATGAATATAATGCTAAGACTTGCATTTAAAATCTAAATTAGTCATTCATGTTGGATATTTAAGGATCATGGAAAAAAACTTTAAGACAGTTTAAAAAAAACATTGCACAAGGAAGAAGAAAACAAAGACATAGAAGTTAGGAGGTCTTAGATGGTGTGTGGGGTCAATGGAAGTGATAAAGAGAAATTCTCAGTTTTTCAACTTGTGTAGTTAGAGACAAAATGTACATAGAACTTCCCAGATAACTGATTGCTTTTCTCAAAGTTGATAGAGGAATTGTTTCCTTTCTCCAAATTACCCTATTTAATTAAAGAATTATCTTATATTCCTCTAATATCCCTCTCACTATTCCACTGAAGAAGTCATTGAATGTTAAGAATAGAAATACAAGCAGTTGTATACATCTTGGATGGTACTTTCATGGTAGCAAATAGGATTGTATAGTACACTAGTGACTTTGTCTTATTACCAACATACTATTTTTTGTTGCATGTTAAAAATAAAAACTCTTCCCAGTATTGTGAGTTGATTCACTGTAGTACAAGTGTCACTGAAGATTATTATAATGCTCTCTGTAGAGATAATATTATACTTCATCCATCTATATATTATGACATATACAACATATGTTGCATGATAATATTCTTTCATACCTGACTCCTCCACCAGTTCCTGAGCTTCCTGGGGACTTTATCACTCACTTTCAACCTCTAGGTCGGCATTTCATGAACAGAAGATGCTCAATAAATATTGGTTAAATGAATGAAAATGATCAATGAGTTCCACATTTAAATTTACTATAAATTCATTTTTAAAACTTTGTCCATCAGTCTGTGCTTGTCATTCAATTTAAGAACAGGAAATCAAAATGCCCTTTTTCAGCTATTCCATTAATATCAGCTTTTAAAATGTCCTTTTATTTCCTTAAGCTTAACCTTCTAAATTTTTATGCAATTTGGAAATTTGTTATTCAACTATGATATCTTTTGAGTGCATTATTATTGAAAAGGCTATTAAATATTTACTGCATATATAAATAAGAAAGTTGAATCTTCTTTAGTCTTACACTGGTAATGAGCAAAATCATCCAGCTAACAGAAAAAACCTTGAAAATTCAAGTGTAATGTAAGATTCCATGTAATGATTACAGAATATTTATTAGAAATTAAAAAGTAATATCAGATAAATCATAATTGTCCATATTTTATTATCCCAATGCTACATAGCTCTGTGATTAGTGATGCTTGTCTTTCATCACTCTAAAAATATATACCAATGAGGTTTGATTATAATAATAGCTTAAGAAAATAAGGTTTTGAAACCTTTTTTAAAAATGAATTATCTGTTAGATTTTCTCCAAAAGATTCTGTGATTCTTTCTTGTAACTAAGTTCCTGTCAAGTACTTGATACTACAGATGTAGAACAAAAACATGCAAAATTGTTAAACTCAAGAAATAAAACTTTCCATTTTTAACAGGTTTTAAAGCAGACTTTTACTTATGTAAAAGAGGAAGCATTTAAAAACATAACTTTAAAGTTTTCTCACTTAGAGCTAATACCTATCTGAATTAAAAAAAACAGTATTTAACTTAATAAAATTATGACCTTTTTCTAGTAATTTGCAATATGTATTATTCCTTTAGGGCAATATTGTCATGCACCCTGGTAAGATAAGATTTCCTATGTAAATGCTACCCTTTTAAGGTCAAAAGCTGTATGCAGTTAATGATAGCAAAGTAAAAATGGTCAGTTTTTCAGTATAAACAAGGAAAATCCAGAGCTTTGTGACAATCTAATGTATTTTAAAGCAGTTATAGCTATTTTAATATATCTACATGTATGTATACTTATAAATATAGTTATATAGATGTATACACATAAATACATTCATTTCTAGAAAGTAGGATGCAATTTTACTATTATTTAAAATTTTTAATTTAAGCTTTATCTATATTTACAAAATTAGTAAAACCCTTAAAATATGATTAACGTTGTATATTTAATATGTTCCTGCAATCAATCTTTTTCATAAAGAGTCTAAAGTTTGTATTGGACTACATACATACACAACATAAATATCCTCTGTGGAAGTCTCCCATGTAGGCCTATAATTAGAAAGTCATTTTTAAAAGAAGAAGAGATTGAGTCTTTTTAAAATAACTCTGTCTTTGCTTATAATCAAGGAATTCAGCACATCCATTATTCATAATCTTTCTCTTCTATTATTATTATCTTAGTTTAATAAGGTGGTACAGTCTAAAGCAAAATAAATGCCAGCATATTATGTTTACTTCAAGTAAAATCTGCCTTTCCAAGTTAAAAAAAAAAATAAAGGTAAAAAGCGTGTGAACAGAGGGAAAAACAGAACTTGTTCAGAACAAGTTTAAGAATAGCAGTTACCTATGAAGCTGTCAAATAACAGTTAACTATAGTAATTTATTCTATAATTTAATGTAATCTTGACCCCTGTCACATGTTAATACGGCATGAAGAATAGTGGATAAAAAACAGGCTTGTTAATGAACTAGAGGTATAATGTGACATTGTTTTTTGCCACATTCTTTGAAATATCTTAATATTGTATTAGTGGAGCTTAGACAATTTCAATATGTAATTATGTCTGTCTATATCTTGCTAGTTAGTGCTGTGATTAAGAGACATTTAATTTTTAATTATGCCATAGATGGTGGGTTGATTTTTGAGTCGGGAGAACTCTGGACATTAACTCTGTGACATGGATGGTAATTTGTATGCTAGGAAAGCTTCTAATGGGGACTTTTCACAGAAAGACAAACGAGTTAAGGGAGGGGCAATTGCTTAGCTGGTAATCTCCACCATTTTAGTGATTTATCTGGTTAAAACACTTGCAATGCAAATAAGGTGAGTGCAATTTGTCTCATCGTATTGGCAGATCAGTGTTATGACTTATTTCATTCTCTATTCTTCCTTGTGTTTCCCATCTCTGATCTCCCCACCAAATACATACGAACATATATTAAATTACTAACAATGAAGCATAGTGCTAATTTCTTCATTTTCAATTCCCTTTACAGAAGTTATCCTTAGCCACAAGATAGGGTCTTATGCAGAGGAAGAGAATACTTTTTCTGTTTAGAGAAATAAGGATGGAATCCCTCTATTGGGGGGCCCTTAGGGGTAAGTTTCCCTTTCCCTCTCATTCTGATTTTTCTCAGCCTATATTATTTCATTTAATCTCCTCTTGCAATTATCAATAAAAGTGAAATTATTCAAGTAGTTTGAAAACAAAAAAAAATGTTCCAAAATTATTCTCTGGGAAAGGGTAGTCACTTCAACCTACTAAATTTACCTGTCTTGTCCCATAATAAAGGTTCGTTAAGAATGGGGTGATCATTTTCTGATTTTTATTAATCTGACAATATTGGACAAATCACTGACTAGTAATGGAAACACAGAGCTAGGTGAGACAGTGAGAGATTGCTAGATTGTACAACCCCATTCACCGAAGTCACTCGAAACAAACACCTATGGCATGTGAGAACTTGGTTTCTAACAGAGCTGAGTGTAACAAGAAAGGTCTCTTAAGTCTTCCTGTGATAAGGACTGTCTGTTGGGAACTGATGGAATGGGATTGGAGTGGGGTAATCAGAAAGTGTTGCTTTACTCACTTTTGTGAGTCTGTGACTTCTGTAACACTTCCCCAGAAACGGCTTTTTCACCTGAAGGTGACTGATACGATGTTGTCGTCCACGGAGATGAGCCATCACCCTTCCAGCACTTTCTGTGGAGCCGACCAGAAGATGCGGTGACCTGCTTGCCCACCAGCCACTGACTCACCAGGCCCTCTAGGCTGTAATAGATACAGGAAGCTCTAAGCCTCAACAATTCTTGTAAGAACCTCACAGTATCACACTATAGAAGAGCTAAAAATGTACATGCAAATCTAAACTTTCCCCTGAGCTGCATGGAGCGAGACACTGACTTCTGCAAGGACAGGTCTCCTGTGTGCACTCATAGAGGACCTAACTTACCATGGTCTCTTCTGGGTCCTCTGAGCTCACTGCTAGTCTCACTCAAGAATATCAGTCGGAGGCCACTCCAACTCACCTTAAAAATATCTCAATCTCCTCACAGGAAATTCTCCCCCTTGATTCGTTCCTGGGTTTTGAAAATTTCAGCATGTCTTCTGGAAAACAGAGAGCATCTTTTCATGTTCTCCTCAGGGACCCTAGCTTAGTCCAAAGAATAAATGTGAGTGAGCCAGTTCCTGTTCAGTCCTCCACCAGAAGTGCGAGTTACCTGTGAAAATAAATCCATTCTTCCCGTTAATAAGCACACCTTTCCCTTGGAGGAAAAAAAAACATTATAATAATCTAATCATTATAATAATAAGAAGTGAATGTGTCTTCTCTTACTTTTTGCCAGTTGTAAGCCTCCTTCTTATTACCAGAGAAAGGGGTTTTTGGCTTTCTTTGCCTTGCTAGGGGCATGCCGTGCTATTAGCAACCAGTACTTGTCACTGTGATTAGATTAATTTGACTTTAAAAAGTCTGCCTTAAACGTAGAATTCCAGGATTTTTAAGAAATCATTTCTACCTTTAGCTGTTGAGTAGGGTTAAATGTCTGGGCACTGAGTCACACTCGCTGCGTGTGACCAGAGGCAGGACTACCGTGTGGGGCCATCTGCCTCATCTCCGCAGGCTCAGTTTCTCTTTCTGCGAACAAAGGACTTCACCTATGTAAAAAAAAAAAAAAATGGAAAGATTTGATGAGTGTATATCTACGTAAAATATATACACATATCTAAAAGTTCTTAAAATAACCTGGTGATTGACAAAAGTCAAATTTGTTTCTTAGGGTTTAAGTGCTGTTCCTTAACACTCACTCCCTCTCCTCTTGTTCTCCATTACTTAACTATTCCGTGGCGTTCCATTCCCTCACACACACCTTCTTTTCACACTCCCCTGAGGGCATGCCATCTGGTCTCTATAAAATGTCAAAATAATATTTTTTATGTTGCTTTGAGAGTTATATAAAATAATTATTACAAAATCCTAACACACTGCCTATAATAGTATTTAGTAAAAGTTACATGAATTTTATCTATCGTTAGTAATGCACGTGTGTGCATATAATGTCATTCATTTTAAAACTGTATGTAGAATTTATAATTCAGTTAAATTTATAGTTTAATTAAATATTCATACATGGGAAAGTAAGATTGATCATATAATTAATAGCTTTAAGTAAAGAATAAAAATATTTGATAATTAATTATAAAAAGTAAGATTTATTGTTTTCCTCCAATGTCCAATATTTAATGTATACCTGTCAAGCACTAAGCACTGTATTGCCGATTGTATGTAAATGTAAAAGAGATTTAGTACCACTCCCCATGGGGGTTAGGGATCATCGTGAAAAGTAATTCATGAAATGTTAGCAGATAAGGAAGTGCCAAGTGCTAAAAAGAAAATATAAATGGTTCTGTGATTAGGAATATTAACCTAGAATGTTTGCAGAAGGCCCAATATGGGGATGGTGTTAAAGCTGAGAACCAAAAATTGAGAAATACCAAAAAAAAAATCTTCCCACCATCAAATCACAATAGCATAATAGAAATATCTTAAATTGTTTCATGTTTTTTAAGAGTTAAAATGATATAATTTGATGGAGTTGGAATTATCACATACATCAACACTCATCAATCTAATGGCATTGGACACTTTACATTTATATGAAATTAAACTATTACTCATAAGCTGCATTCACATAACAGCTCCAAGTACTAATATAGTACTAATATAGTTATGAACTAATATAGTTCATAGCACTAATATAGTACACATATCAATATTATTATAATATGCATAATATGTATTATTATATACTACATATAAATTATAGTATGTAACACACAGCATCATACTATACACTATATGTGCATGTGTACCATACATATCACTATTACCAAGTATACTAATTATTACTATGTAATAGTAACTAGAGGTAAACGTTTTCATCAAACATATGGAGATTCGAAGAAAATTTTTCATGATAAATAGTGAAATGAGACAAGTCTTGTATTTAAAAATAGTTTTTAACCTTTTATTCTATATTACACATATAAAGTTACTTTTTCTTTAGAATGAGCAGTCTGACAAAAGTCATTTTATTCCTGGAACTCACAATTTTTCTACTCCTCTAGATAGTTTGGGATCGGTGAAAGGTACTTCATAGTGGTCACTTTTGAGACATTTATAGACATCTCTTTGAGAACAAGCAGCTAGCATTTGTTTAGATTTAATTGTATGAAGGACACATGGGCAAAACCAAAGGGGGGTAGGATGTAGCGGGGAAGTGGGGATGGCTGGGGTGGCAGGAATGGTGGGAGGAAACTGTACTTGAACATTAAAATGTGGGAAAAAATAAAATAAAATTGGAAGATTGTAAGTATGAATGTATCTTGAAAGAAGCTAGTAAATATTTTAGTCATATTTAACCTGTTATAAGTATTGTCTCTTTTCAACTTCAAATAAATTTTAAGAGAGTACTTCCCATAAAATATCTGTCATTTTCCCTAAATATTTTAGTTTAAAATTTTTAGCTAATCAGGCAGATTAAGACTACAACAAGCCCAGGAAGTTTCTGGGTATGTAAATGATAATAGCTTTGTTTCTGTCACCCATATATATATTAGTAAAAATTTGCTCTTTCCTCCATTAATGGATTCATCTAGAGATGCTAGCTAAGCGTCTCTTTCTTATTATCTAATTAGTTCAATTAAAAACTAACATTTACAGATTCTTCGGCTGCCAGAGATTAAAGGACTGAAACCAAATCTTTAAATTCCTGTGACACGTATATTTGACTTGTTTGGAGATACCAGAAATACTAGTTACCCCAGTTTCCTCTTTTTGTAAAATTATATAGGACAAACCACATGTTTAAGATACAAACTCTGCTCTGGCTGGTGTAGCTCAGTGGATTCAGTGCTGACCTTCAAACCAAAGGGGCACCTGTTCGATTCCCAGTCAGGACACACGCCTGGGTTGCAGGCCAGGTCCCCCGGGGGCGTGAGAGAGGCAGCTGATCAATGTGCCTCGAACAGATTGACGTGTCTCTCCCTCTCTTTCTCCTGTCCTTTCCCTCTCTCTAAAAACGAATAAATAAAATATTTAAAAACATTCATTTGAAAGAGACAAAGTCTTGTATTTCTGTGAAAACGCACTTCTAGATGTCATCACGAGTAGGGACTTTTATGGTGTCATAAAATTTCAGTGTCGCTATAAATTTACGCTGTTGAAAATATCGACATTTATGGCTTCTACCAGGACATATTTTTAAATGATACTAAAACTTGATGCAGCAACTTTTATTTAGTTAAAAAGTAAGATTATAGAACAAAAACATTTACTCTAATTTTTGAAACTGTCAATATGGATGATTAATTTTTAAAATTGCCAAATCATATCCTGGTTTAATGGGTACTTAAAAATCAGATCACTCAAAATTAAAAAGCATGAAAGCATGTTCATGTATTATTTAAATTAACAGTTAATTGCTGCATATAATTGATATTCATTTACAATGAATTTAATACTGACTTTTAATGCTTGGTAAAAATATTAATATGCAAACATAGGGTGATACTAATTTAAAAATTACAGATAATCTCAGACTTATATTAGTAATTGATTCTTATTTCACATCCTATGGCAACCAAAATTACTATTTTGATTAATAAACAGGATTGCTGGCCCTTGGGCTCAGACATCATGTATAGGTCCTAGGTATAAGGTAGGTCTGATAGCACCTAGGTGTGGGTCTTATGTGAACACTTCCTGAAATGAAGTGTGGACATTTAACTAAATTATGGTATCTGACTAGTTTTGTTCCAAAGTTTTTATCTTGAAAATGTGCAGTTTTGAAGTTTAAGTGATAGTTCTTATAGATGGGATTCCTGGACATGTACCAGTATAATGGTATAAATGTTACAGATATATTTTTGTACATGATTTACTAGGTATACTCATACTCAGAAGTGAGCTGTCAAATAAATGACTATTTTGCCTATCTGGAAGGGATAAAGAGTTTCAAGTTGAAGGACAACAACTAAGAGTTTCTGGCAACTAATTTTTATTTCCCTACATAATAAAAAGATATCAGGGATTATTATTTCCAGGAAGATGGAAGAAACATTCTTTATTGCTGTTACTAAGTATAATTAAAAACCTTGGACATTGTATATAAAACAAAAACAGAAAGACTCTGAGAGTTGCCGTGAAGGGAGGAGACTACCCAAGGACTTTCAGGGTGCAAGGAACAAAATAACGGTGAATTCCATTCAGTTACCCCAAGACCAGAGGTTCTAAATCCAGGTTTGATGAAGTCACCAATCTGTTAGGAATGTAGAAAAATCTGAAACTCCAACAAAGCCTGCTTTCCTTAACTAAAGGACTATAAAATGGGCAGCCTAGAAAGACAAAACTTTTAATAATTGCCTTAACCTTGCCACAGGAAAAAAAAAAACCCTGTGGCCCCATGCTCACCCATGACAGCAAAGGCCAGGTGGCAGCCCCAGACTTCTCACCCTTGGGAAGCTGTAACAGAGCATCCTAATCCCCACCCAGGTGATATCAAAGAAGGCCTGGTTGGGAGCCAAAACTTTCAAACCTACTGGATTGTTAAATACAGTATTTCTCAGACTATAAGATGCACCTTTCCCTCAAATTTGGGAGGAAAATGGAGGTGCGTCGTATAGTCCGAATGTAGTTTACCTGGCTCGCCTTGGTGAAATATTATGTTATTTATGTTATTAAATACTTTACCACATTTTTTGCTTCAAAAATTTTTTTCCTATTTTCCTCCTCTAAAACCTAGGTGTGTCTTGTGGTCTGAAAAATACGGTAATCTCTTTTTTTCTCCATGGTAACAGTGCAGATCATGTGAGAAGCTTGGACTGCTTCTTGCACTCAGTAATAATGAGGCAGTCCCCCTCTTTCAGGGTTGGGTGGTGTCAGAAAGGCCTAGTGAAGAGTAGAGAATTGAAAACAAACCCTTGTACCCAAATGTTTATAGCAGCACTGTTCACACTAGCAAAAAATGTGGAAACAATGCAAATGTCCACCAACTGATGAATCGAGAAACAGAATGTTGTATGTGAGGACTGCCTGGAAAAATTCCAGCCACTGTTAATATAATGAAAACAGCTTGTGTGACATTGATGTAACCTGGCAGCCCAGGAGAGTGGACTGGAATTCATATGCATGAACAATGATGACTACACTGTACTAGTCAGGGGGATTGTAGACTGCCATTGAGTGAGCACGTGTACTGTGTGGCTGCTGCATTCAAAATGACTGACTGAGTAGAGCATCACATCTGCTTCAAATTTTGTGTTAAGCTTGAATATTCCTCTATGGAAACTACTTGGGTGATTAAGAAGGCTTTTAGGGATGATGCAGTGAGAGCAGTGCAAATAAAAGTGTGGCACAAACACTTCAAGGATGGTTGAGAGTCTGTTGAAAGCTACCCATATTCTGGAAGGCCTGTGACAAGCAGAACACTTGAAAATGTTGAACGTGTATGCGCTGAAATCAAGAAAGATCAAAGAACTGTGTGAGGTCCCACTGTGTGTACTTTGAAGGGGACTGCAGCATCATTGTCCCATGTACAATGTTTCTTGCATCTTGTATCTTCTTCAATAAATGTCTCTACTTTTCATATTACATGGCTGGATATTTTCTGGATAGACCTCATATGTATGCAGTAGAATATATTCAGCCATAAAAAGAAATCAAGTCGATATATACGAATATAGTCAGCCTTAAAAGAAATCAAGTACATATAAATGCTGTAAACCTTGAAAACAACATGCTAGTTGAAGAAGAAGACAAAACATTCACATATAGTATGATTCCATTTATATTAGTTATCCAGAATAAGGAAATCCCAAGAAAAGGAAACAAATTAGTTGTTGGTTGTAGCTATTGAGAGGGGAGAATGGTGAGTGACTCTTTAATGGGTATGGAGTTTCCTTGAGGTAATAAAAATGTTCTGAAACTAGATAGTTGTGATGGTTGTACAACATGTGGACCTACTGAGAGGCGCTGGACCATACACCTTGAACGTTTTGTTGATAAATTTTATTTTATGGGGGACCCCCAAAATAGAATTTATTTAAAAAATGTATATTTATTACTGCATTTGAATTTCTGTCACCTTTAAAGTACCCTCTATTTGATGCAATACAACTATTGAGATTTTTTTTTCCACTGCTCATAACAGTTTTTGAACTTGGCTTTGACATCTTTTATAGTACTTATGCCATTTTTTGTTTTACCTTTTCCACATTGGCAAAACATTTCCCTCTGAGGAATTTTTTTTTTTCATTCAGGGAAACGAAAAATGTCGTTATGGGTGAGATTGGGTAAATAGGGAGGGTTGGGTAGAGGGGTCATGACTTTTTTGGTCAAAAATGGCTAAACACTCAGCACAGTGTAGTCAGGTACACTCATACATCACCCTTATGAAATGGGAAAATATGTTGAAAGAGTCCTCAAAAAAATCACTGAAGCCGAATGCAGCCTCTGACACCACCAGCCAGCACACTGATACAGATGGGGTCCTAGAACACTCACCTAGTGGGGGAGGCCTGTACTGCAAGGGGACCAGCCTCGTATGTCTATTTTATCACAATAGAAAAATTAAATAGCATATATAAACCTTAATGTGTCAGTAATTACGTTAAATTTCAATGACCTAAATACACCAATTAATAGATAGATATGGAGAAGGTGAATCAAAATATATGACCCAACTATATTTTCTTTATAAGTAACTCAACCCTAATATAATGATATGAGTAGTTTGAAAGTAAAAAGATGGAAAAACTATGCAATGCAAAATTTAATCAAAAGAAAGCAGGAATGGCAATCCTAATATTAAAGTACACTTTAAGACAAAGTTATGAGAGACAGAGAGAGACAATATATAATGGTACCAGCACTATTTATGGAAAAGCTGTATTTGCTATACTATCACCCTGGCACCTTTGTAAAATATCAACCAGTCACAAGTGCAAAAGTTTTTTTGGATTCTTAGTTCTATTTTTTTGTATGTCTATTATTATCCTGCTACTACATAAAATTGTATAGATATACCACCTTGCTGTCTTTCATTCATGTTTTTTAATGACTACATTTATTGTGGTGACATTGGCTAACAAAATTACACAGTTTTCCAGTGTGGATCTGCACTAGATCTGCGACATGATCTGCCTATTGCCTTGTGTGCCATTTAACTAAAGAACCATGAATTGTCCTGAAAATTAAGAGCCTCAAAATTATTGTTTTGATACAAATTTGATCCAAATATTTGCCTTTTTTATTTAGTCAAGTAACACGCGCATAAATTTCTTGAAGATATCAGTTTTTATATAATTTACCAAAAAAATAATACTTCTTAATTAAATACTTTTTATATCGACTTGGATTTGGAACACTTCCAGTGCTCAGAAGACTTCTTGGAAGGGGAAGAACAATTCCGAGTGTCTATTTCCATGTACTTTTGTTTTCTTTGAAGTAAATTAGTTTACAGAAACCACCGTAGCTCAATGCAGATTGTATTTGCATTAAAAAGAAATATTTAATGTACACAACTTAAAGCAGTGTCTAAAAGCAATTAAAGTGATAACATATAGACCAGTGTAAGCAGTAAACGTTAATTTTTTCTTATAATTAGTTACCTTTCTTCATTTATATACAGCTAGTGTGTATTATTTTTTGACAATTTAGCATAGAGAGTCTATTTGCATTTTATAGTGTAACATAAATGGAATTTTTACTGCCACTGCTGTTTAATATGGACAAATTATTAACTGAATTATTAAGATATTGTATCTTTTGTATCTTAGTAAGTTTTGGGCTCTAGAGTCTAGACTTCAGAGGGTAGTTCATCAACGTCAGCCTTTTGCTATTTGGGCTGGTGAAATAATTGGCTCTTGATAAACTGAAAAAAAAAACATGTAATGTCTCCGTATATGAATTTTCCCATATAAAAACTGGAGGAGGCACTCATACACCCTCGGAGGACTGCAGCGAGGTTACAATGATGCCCAGCATGTAGTGCGGGCACATCAACTACTAAGCATGGTAAACACTGTGAGCGGTGCATGGATGTGCACACTCAAGTGTGCAAATGTACAAATATTATGATTATTATTTTTCTTTATAATTTTACATTGAATAGAGGAGAGGATGAGCAATAAAGGACTAAAACCTTTCTCAGTTTTACTTTTGTCTCACACACATATCTCAAAATTCTGCCTTCATCTAATTCCAACTTTTCTATTAGAACTTTTAACCATTTAGGATTTAAAATTTTAAACCATATGGAGAAAACTCTTTCCATTATGTTTAACTGTAATCTATTTTTCCAATCATTTTACAACATAAAGGATTATGTAAATCAAATAATGAGTTTAAGAAGGAGTATAACTTGAAATTATCCCAGATAAATAATTATCCGAATACTGCAATTATAATTACAACAAATGACTCATCATTGGAAACCTTATTTTTCATTAATATTTTGTCTTTTACTTCTAAATTAGACATTACTCTGATGAAATTATCATTCCATATTTAACAAGGGATAACATTTGTAAAAACAATTGATACGCCAAAGAACAAATTACACTCATTTGTGTCCGCAACACCTTGCAAACCAGACACAAGAATGCACAGCCTCCACTATATCTGTTACATGCAGAGTCTGTGACCGTGTCTGTAATTTTGTAGCGTTGCCACAGAAACGTCCTTGACATCCGCACGGACTGCATCACTCTCTCGGAACTGTCGATACTTGTCAGAGGGAGTTTTCTCATCAGGAATTGGTAGCTACATATAACAAAAGTTTTCAGGCACAGATCATCGTATCTGTTAAGATTACTTACAAAATTTTTAAAAATTTTCTAATAAACGTATTTAACTGACCGCAGATACCTCACCCCAAATCGAAGACTCAAATGAGTCAAACATTCTTACCAGAATTGACTAGAAATTCCAAAAGTATATATATTCTCTCTCTTTTTCTTTTCAATGGGTCATAGTTTCTATATCTAGCAAAGGAAGGCTACCTCTTCTACACTAGCCTTCCCACTGAGAATACTAAATATAATTATACATAATATACACATAAATTTGCACTATAATTATATATACTATATTATATGTATTATTTATGTTGTACATATTGTTGCACTTAATATAAGTATACATATATGTATATACTGCTGTATATTTATCTAAAGGCATCATAGAGCCATCTAGGTGGCCAAGCCTTGCAGGCAAACATACAATTTTAGAAATAAAGGAAGCCCAATAAACAGACTCAGACATTGGCATGACTTTCTCAGTAATATTTTTATTGATCTCAAAATTATAGTTAAAATATTGAGAGATTTTTTTATTGTTTCATGGGGTTAGAAATGTAAAAATTAAAGTCCAAAATTTACCAAAGAGTGGTGTCCTGGTAAATTCTATGCACTGCAGAATGGGACCCTTAGAGCTACTTTGTAATGAGAGGGTACACAGAATATGGAGTTACGCTCTTTAAAAAAATATATTTATTTATTTATTTTAGAGAGAGGAGAAGAGAGGGAGAAAGAGAGAGAGAAACAGCAATATATGGTTGCCTCTCACATGGCCCCCACTGGGGACCTGGCCTGCAACCCAGGCATGTGCCTCAACTGGGAATCGAACCGGGACCCCTTGGTTCCCAGCCCAAGCTCAATCCACTGAGCTACACCAGCCAGGGCTGGAGTTATGCTCTTAAGGACTGAAGTCAATTTTTAGATCAGCTCAGTATCTGACTAGATAAAAGTGAGGTACTCCCAACTTGACCTCGTGCCAAAAGCAAAAGTGGACCTTCAGTGAATGAAGATAGTATAATCCAGAGCTTTATATGATTCTTATGTTTTCATTCTAAATGGCCACCATTCAATAAAAAATAACCAGGTACACACAAAAACTAGGAATCAAACAAATAATATGTTAAAGGACTAAAATTCTTAAAGGCATATTTAAGTAAAAATGTGATTACTGTGTTCAAGATAATGGAGGAGTCTGGCAGATAATTCAAAAACAATAAACTATAGAAAATTTATTGAAAATAAAACAAGTGAAATTCAGAACTCTGTGAATGGGTTTAACAGCCACTAGAGACACCTGAAGAAAAAAATAAGTGATTAGAGTTCAACGGTAAGACGGAAACATGAAGTGACAAGACAAGGTACAAAAGACATATGTTGTGAAAAGAAAAAAATGTTCATGCAACCGATATATCAAGAAAAAAAGAGATAATGAAAGCAATATTTAAAAGATAAGGTTAACATTTTGCAAGATGATGAAATATATCAAGCACAGATCTAAGAACCTCTAAGAAACTGAAAACACCACACGTAGGGGCATCCCACAAAACTGATACTTAAAAAAACCACGTAGATGGTTTTGAATGCAACAACAACAAAAAAGAGTTTATTGGCTCTATATTGTCAACCATGCTGATAGCTCTTTCTCAAAAGAAACAATTAAAGCTAAAAAACACCAGAATTTTATCTGAAAAATGTTGGGAAAAAATGTCAATGTATATTCCTTTACCCAGCAAAACGTTCTTCACAATGAAAGCAGAAATAAATGTGTTTCCAGAGAAACAGATACGTTATCTGGGGCCCTTTTCCCTTACTCTGGCTAGAATTTGTTGGTTATTAATAACTACAGATCACAAGCAAGATGAATGTTTTTGGTAGTCCAAAAGAAGAAAACTGTTATTTACTAGAATATTGAGACAACAAATGCTCTAGCTTTTATCCTTGAAGCATCACCGCGGAATGGTGCTAGAGGATATCTGTCATAGTTTAGTATCCTTTATTTAAGTCTCCGTTTGCTTCAGCATTAAATATTTTCCTTCTCTACCCAGGTAGAACCTGTTTCATATTGGGACCGCATTAGTATAAGGGCATTTGTTGGTTTCTTCTCCAGTTCTCCATCTTGAACTTAGTTTTATAACCCCATCCCAACTGCATGCATTGCTTTGCTAGCCAGTTTGGAACACATGAAGGGTCAGAGGAAAATAAATTGAGAAATCCTAAAGGCAAAAGGAACACTTTTACTTAGGTGGTACCCTCTGAGCTGTATCTGTTTTTCAGAAGTGGAGATATGTCCATTTTTTCCAAAATCTCTTTCATTGACCTACTGAGATTCAGTGCTCTTCTCTCCCAAAGATCCCTCCTGCAGGAAAACTCAAAAAATCATTTCTCATGCCCTAGAATTTCTCTTCCAGTTTCTTGTGGGTCTTGTTACCCTTTAGGCAGCTCTTTTGGACAGAATCCAAGATGAGTTTAAGTCAGCAGCTCGCCTTTCATGTGACTT
>PVJI01016298.1:0-38585 GCA_004026765.1 Micronycteris hirsuta
ACACCACTGTGATTCTAACTAGTGTACCGGCCTGAACATCATTCCGCAGAAGTTCCACACAAGTTGCCAGCCTCCATAGGTGCTTCAGTCTATACTAAAATCTCTCAAAGGTCCAGAAATACTAAACAAGCCGAGGCTGGTTTCAGCATGCCCTGTACAGATGGTTAGGCATCTCCAAGCCCAGTGCTAGTGGCAGCAGGCCTTGGTTCACAGCACAGAAACTCCGAGGGGCCTTTCAAACAGCAGAACAATCTTGAAAAAGAAGAACAAAGTTGCAAAACTATGCTACAAGGCTATAGTAATGAAAACAACACGGTACTGGCATAAAAACAGACACATAGATCAGTGGAACCGAATAGAAAGCCCAGAAATAAATTCATGCCTTTAGGCCCAATTAATACTACACAAAGAAGGCAAAACATACAATGGGGTAAAGACAGTCTAATCAATAAATGGTGTTGGGAAAATTGGACAAATACAAATAAAAAATGACCACCTTCTTACACCATACATAAGGATAAACTCAAAATGGTTCAAAGACTTAAATGAAGGACTCGAAAATATAAAAATCCTATAAGAAAGCACAAGCAGTTATATCTCAGATATTTCTTTTTTCCTTCCTTTTTTAAAAAGATTATATTTATCTTTTTTAGAGAGGGGAGACAAAAGGGAAAAAGAGAAAGAAACATCAATGTGTGCGTGCCTCTTACATGCCCCCTACTGGGGACCTGGCCCACAACCAAGGGATGTTCCCTGACTGGCAATCAGACAGGTGACCCTTTGGTTCACAGACCATCACTCAATTCACTGAGCTACACCAGCAAGGGCTTGGATATTTGTTGTAGGAATATATTTTTTCTGATATAGCCTCTTGGGCAAAGGAAACAAGAGCAAAATACATAAATGGCACTATATGAAACTAAAAATTTCTTGCTCAGAAAGGGGGAGCATCAACAAAATGGCAAGACAATTTACTGAATAGGAAAATATATTCACCATAAAGGGTTACTATCCCAAGTTTATAAAGAAGTTGTACAGTTCAACACCAAAAACAATAAACATTCCAATTGTAAAATGGGCAAAGAATAGACACTTCTCTAAAGAGGATATACAGATGGCATATAAATATAAAAAAAAAGTCCTCAGTGTCACTAATCATCAAATAAATTCAAATGAAAACAATTAGATATTACCTCACTCCTGTCAGAATGACTATCATCAATAAATCTACAAACAAATACTGGAGAAGATGTGGAGAAAAGGAAACTCTCATGTACTGTTGATAGGAATGCAGATTGGTATAACTGCTGTGGAAATCAGTACGGAGTTACCACAAAAAAAACCCATAAAACTGGAACTGCCTTATGATCCAGCAATTCCAGTTCTGAAAATATGTTCTAAGAAACCTGAAAGACTAAGAATTAGAAAGACTAAGATTGAGAAGAATACATGCCCCTCTATGTTCATTGCAACATTATTTACAATAACAAGAATTTAGAAGCAGCCCAAGTGTCCATCAGTAGATGAGTGAATAAAAACGTTGAGTTACATTTACATAATGGAATACTACTCAGCCATAAAAAAGAAGCAAATCTTACCTTTTGTGACAGCACAGATGTGCCTGGACAGTATTATACTAAGTAAAATTAGCCAGTTAGCAAAATACAAATACCATGTGATTTATTTATATGTGGAATCTAATGAACAAAATAAATAAACAAACAAAATAGAAACAGACTTATAAATAAGGAGAACAGACTGACAGCTGTCAGATAGAAGTGATTTTAGGGGGCTGGGTGGCAAACTGTGAAGAAATTGAGCAAAAATAAAAACAACTCATAGGCAAGTTGACAGTATGGTGATTCAGAGAGAAAGGGGATGGGGCAGGTAGAAGAGGGTAAAGGGTGGATAAATGGTGTTGAATGGAGATCTGACTCATGGTGGTAAACACACAATACAATATACAGATTATATATTATATAATTGTATACCTGAAATATATATAATTACCAGAGTCCTCCCAATGAAATCAAGTTGAAAAAAAAAAAAAAAAAAAGATAAGCTCAGGCAGCTGCCAACTACTAATTACTTTTAGCTCTTACTTGGAGGCCCTGGAGTGAGGCATAAGGAGCAGATTTACTGGTCCTGCACCAGAGCCACTCCCAAGTAGCTTCAGAAGAAACATATCGTAACCAGCTTCAGACCACACCAGAATTCCAACCAATCCAAAACACAATTGCCATGCCTAAAGGGTCACCAGAGCCCAGCTAAAATGCATTCCATTCAATGGAATCAGCTTCTGCACAACAGCTCACCCACTGTAGTCACTGCCAGTCCTCACAGCCATGTCAGCCTGAGAGTCAGCCACATCCACTGATGGCCAACAGCAATCAAGGACCTGACTACAACAGGAAGGCACATAAAAGCCACACAAGAGACATCTTTGGAGTACCCAGCTCATGTGACCAGGGAGAGAGTTGACACAGGACCTCAAGAACACTTCCTACAGAAGGTCACCATGCTAAAACTGGGAGATGTAGCACATCTAGTTAATATACAGAATGACACACAAGAGAGGTAGCCAATGAGAAGACACACACATACACACACACACACACACAATTCCCGAATTAATGAGTAGGACGAAACTACAGAAAAATAACTAAACAAATAAAGTCAAGCAATATACCAGAAGCAGAGTTTAAAATATTGGTTATAAGGATGGTTAATGAACTTAGGGATATAACAGATAAACTTAGTGAGACTAAGAGAACAAAGAGACAGGGAACATAAAGAAACAGTCATAAATGAAGAACATAATAACTAAAATAAAATATACATCAGATGGAATCAACAGAAGATTTGATAAAGCAGAGGATTGAATAAGGGGTTTGTAAGAGAAAGTAGTGGAAAACACCCAATGGAACAATGGGAAAAGCAAAAAATGGGGGTGGTAGTTTAAGGGACCACTGGAACAATAGCAACTATAACAACATTTGCATCATAGGTTTACCAGAAAGAGAAGAGAGAGAGTAAAGGAGTGAAAATTTATTCTTAGAAATAGCAACTAAAAACTTTCTTAACCTGGTGAAGGAAATAGACATACAAGTCCAGAAAGTGTAGAGAGCCCCATACAAGATGAACCGAAAGAGACCCACATTGAAACTATAATTAAAATGCCAAAGTTTGAGGATAAAGATAATCATAAAAACAGCAAGAGAAAAGTAGTTAGTTACCTACAAGGGAGCTCCATAAATCTCTCAACTGATTTTTCAACCAAAACTTTGCAGTCCATAAGGGAGTGGTACAAAAGATTCAAAGTTATGAAAGGAGAGGACTACAAACAAGATTACCTAGCAAGGCTAGTATTTAAATCAAAGAAGAGATAAAGAGATTCACAGAGAAGAAAAAATTAAGAGAGTTTATAATCATCAAGGCAGTATTACAAGAAATGATAAAGGGACTTCTTTAAAAAGAAAAAAATATCAAAATAAAATTACAATAACTACATATGTATCAGTAATTACTTACTTTTTAATTTATTGTCTTTAGCCCTTACCTGAAGATATGTTGATTTATATTTTAGAGAGAAAGGGAGGGAGAGAGAGAGAAAAGAGGTAGAGAGAGAGAGAGAGAGAAATATGATATGAGAGAACAATATCAATCAGTTGCCTCCTCTATGTCCCCTAACCAGGAATTGAACCCCAAACCTAGGCAAGTGCCCTGATGGTGGAACAAACCTGCAATCTTTTGGTGTATACGATGATGCTCCAACCAGCCAAGCTCCTGGGCCAGGTCCTATCAGTAATTACTTTATATGTAAATTGATTAAATTCTCCAATCAAAAGACATAGAGTGGCTGAATGGACAGAAATAATAAGACCCATAGATAGGCTGCCCAAAAGAAACCCACTGCAGTTTGAAAAACACATAAAGACTGAAAGTAAAAGAATGGATAAAAGATATGAAACAAACAAACAAAAAAGCTTGGGTAACAATACTTACACAAAATAGATTAAAACAAAGGTTATAATAAGAGACAAGGAAGGACATTTCATAATAATAAAGAAATTAGTTTAACAAGAGGATATAACCCTTGTAGGAGCACATAAACATATAAAATGAATATTTATGAATATAAAGGGACACGCTGGCAGTAAAACAGTAATAGTGAAACTGGAAAAGATGGCATTCTTGCTGCCTGTCACTACCAGAATGAGTAAGTAGAGACAAGGATTGAATCTTTATTCAGATGCTGAATATCTGAGAAGATGGGAGCTTACGTACCATAAAAACCATCTGAACATCTCATTTCAAGTGGTCTTTTTTATAAGGAGAAGAAAAGGAAGGGGTTTGGAAATAGGTAAATTAGATAAAAGTTTCTCTCTGGGGTTGATTTTCCTGGTACTTCTTTATCTGCTGATAAACAAGTATCTGCTGATAAACAAGTATCTGATTCATAGACTTCCCTACTTGGAACACAGTGGCTCAGATACCATCTTGATCCCTTGCTGACTCCTTGGGCACAAAGGTTGAAGTGCTTGTCAACCTCTGGGTGTCACTTAGGTCATGTATTCCAGTTCCTGTAATAACAGCTTTTCCCCTGCACTAATCACCTAAGCCTACCAACTATAACTACAGCTAAAATCTTTAACTCTTGAGTTCCCCTATCAATAGTAGGAGACTTTAAGCATGCATTGACATTAATGGATAGGTCATCCAGATAAAAATCAGCAAGGGAACAGCATCCTTAATTGATACATTAGACCAGATGGATTTAATTGATATTTTTAGGACATTTTACCCCAAAGAAGTAGAATATAGATTCTTTTCAAGAACATGTGGATATTTTACAAGATAGAACATATGTTAGGACACAAAACAAGTCTCAATAAATTTAAGAGGATTGAAATTATATCAAACATCTTCTCCAACCACAATAGTATAAAACAAAAAAGCAAATATAAGAACAAAAAAAAAAACTGAAAACCACTCAAACACATAGAGGCTAAATAACTTGGAAGTAAATAATGAATAAATTAACAAGGAGATCAAGGACAGAGTCAAGAGATACCTTGAGAAAAATAAATATGAAAACACTGAAACCCCAAATCTTTGGGACACTGCTAAAAGCAGTGTCAAAGGATAATTCATAGCAATACAATCCTACCTCAAAAAGCAAGAATAATATAAAATAAATAATATAAGCTTACACCTAAAGTAAGTACAAACTAACAACAAACAGAGTCCAAAGCGGTAGAAAGAAAAAGATTATAAAGATCAGAGAGGAAATAAACAGCAAAAAATTCTAGAAGAACAATTCAAAAGATCAATGAAACCAAGAGCTGGTTTTTTGAAAATACAAAGAAATCCATGCCAATAGGATAAATTAGTTTATGACAAAGGAAAAAGTATACATAATGGGGTAAAACAATCTATTCAATGAATGGTGTTTGGAAAAGTGGAAAGACAGATGCAAAAATAAACAAGAAACTAGATTAAAGACTTAAATGTAAGTCCTGAAACCATAAAACTCCTAGAAAAAAATAGGCAGTTTTGACATCATTCTTAGTAATATTTTGGGGGGTATGTCTCCTTGGGCAAGGAAATGAGAAAACCGAAGGCAACTATATTACACTAAAAAGTTTTGCACATAAAATGAAACATTCAACAAACTGAAAACTCAAACTATTGAATGGGAGAAAACATTTTCCAATGATACATCTGTTAAGGGGTTAATATATAAAATATCTAGTGAGCTCATTCAACATAATACCAAAAAAAAAAAACCCAAACAATTTAATTAAAAAATTGGCAGATGACTTGAATAGACATTTCTCCAAAGAGAACATACATATGGTCAATAAACATATAAAAATGCTCAGTATCATCAAAATCAGGGAAATACACATTAAAACTACAATGAGATATCACCTGATACCTGTCAGAATGTTTATAACCAATATATCAACAAACAGCAAGTGCTTGGGGGATGTGGAGTAAAGAAAACTCTAGTGCATACTGGTGTGATTACAAACTGGTGCAGCCACTTGGAAAACAGAAGGGGCTTCCTTCAAAATGCTAAAAAAGAGTACTGCCATATTATCCAACAATATTCTTTGTGGGTATATAACCACAGGTGATTGGTATCTTTTTTTTTTTTTAAGATTTTATTTACTTATTTTCAGAGAGAGGAGAAGGGAAGGAGAAAGAGCAATGTATGGTTGCCTCTCACATGGCCCTCACTGGGGACCTGGCCCACAACCCAGGCATGTGCCCCAACTGGGAATCGAACCGGGACCCTCTGGTTTCCAGCCCACGCTCAATCCACTGAGCTACACCAGCCGGGCAGGTGATTGGTATCTTGATGGTATAGATTATAGTGATGGTTTCATGGATGTAAACTGATTGCCAAACTCATCAATTTGTATACGTGAAATATATATTGCCTTCTGAATGTTAATTATGCCTCACAAAAGTGTTTTTTTAAGAACTTAGTTTTCCCTATATGCAATTGAAACTATGTATTTTCATCAAGGCATGCTTTAAATTACTCCACAAATTTTGATGTTTTGTTTTTATGTTCCTTTTGTTAAACATACTTTTCCCTATGATTTTTTAGTTCATGAATTATTTTGGAAGAGTGTTGTCTAATTTTCAAATGCTTAGGGATTATAGAGTTTTATATATGGTTTTAGTCAGTAAACTCAACTATTTTAAGTGTATTGAGACTTGATTTACATTTTCCTGCTGCTTTTCCCCACCTAATATTTTTATAGGATGACAGACATTGTAAATGTTATAGGTTGATATTTGGATTTATTTATCTCCTACAGAGACAATGAGGATTTAACTTATAATTACTTGTAGATCAGTTTGATTGCTTTGGGTACTATTTTTAAGCATTACTATGGAAGGTACAGATTAGTCTTCACTTCAGGGATATTTCAGTTCTACTACTAAGAGTTAACCCCGGTGTGGTCTCTCCGGAAAAAGTCCAGCCATTGTTAATATAATGAGAGTGGTTTGCATGACACCAGTGTAACCTGGCAGCCAAGGAGAGTGGACTGGAATGCACATGTGAGAGCGATGATGACTTCACTGTACTAGTCAGTGGGGGTGGTAGAAGGCACAGAGTGAGCACGTATACTTCGTGGCCATTGCATTCAAATGACTGAGTGAGTAGAGCAAAAAATCTGCATCAAATTTTGTGGTAAGCTTGAACATTCCTCTCCAGAAACTATTCAGATGCTTCAGGGGGCTTCAGCTGTGCACTGGTGACCGGCAGCATCATTACATCTCATGCAGAGTTTTTTGGTGAAACATCAAATCACCCACACGACTCAGCCCCCATAAAGCCCACATTTGTTGCCCTGTGACTTCTGGCTTTTCCCAAAACTAAAATCACCTTTGAAAGGGAATATATTTCAGACTGTCAAAGCAATTCAGGAAAAAATGATGGGGGCAGGTGATGGCAATTGGGAGAACTGTGTGAGGTCCCATGGTGCCTACTTTGAAGGGGACTGAGGCGTCATTGTCCTATGTACGATGTTTCTTGTATCTTCCTCAATAAATGTCTCTGTTTTTCATAGTACATAGCTAGATACTTTCTAGACAAACCTTGTGTGACCTCAAAGTGCTCTCCAGCACACCTGGCTGGAGTTTGAATGTCCCCCTTTCTTGGTCAAACTGGGATTGTTCATGTTACAACTTCCATGTAGCTCTTTGCCAGACCTCACTGTGTCTCCCTCACTGCAGTTGAGTGGTCTCGTGGTCGGAAAGAAAATAAAATTTGAATTAGGTAACCTTTATTGAAATATTTGGAGCTCTTTCTGTATCTTCCTCTTTTATTGAAATTTGTCCCCGACTTCCAATTGTATCAGCTCCTTCTACTTTCCCTAACCACAATTTCTGTCTGCTCGACTCAGTAATTCTCTCAGTTATTTAAGTTTTTTCCTCCATCTTTCCTCTTCCCTCTTCCAGATGTTTTATCCAGGATGAATTTAGGGTGGCTATCGGCTCACATTGTCTGTTTCTGTTATTCTCAGATCACTGTCATGCTCTGCCTGTTGTCCAAAGTCAGAAAACTATCATTACATAGACAGTGTTCACTTTGGTCTTTTTACTCCATCGTGACCAAAAAAGAAATTCTTCTGTCTGCTTTTGATTTATTGGGACAGAAATAAATGTAGGTGTATGTGTTTGTTAGTACATAGAATTCAACAAAGGTTCATTGGCCACTAGAGCATAAAAACCAGTTCCTAATTTAAGGAAGGTAAACTATATTTCAAAAAATAATTTAAACAAGTCTAGTGAGATGAGTATCCAATGTAATATAGGTGCAAGGTGAGCACTTCTCATTTACTAGTTTCCTGAAATGTGTCCTTGTTGTAGATGTTAGGCTTCACATTAACCAGAAAACAAATTCTAAACAAGACTATTTTGTAAAACTTTTTAATAAAAAAAAAAATCAGCGGATTCTAAAACCACGTTTTAATGTATTTACATGAATATCATAATTTTAGTGGTGCTGCTTGTGGGATTAAAAGTGGAAATCTACCAAGAAATGTGTCTAGCTTTTCCTCGTACAGACATGGAATATTAGATGTAGTGATAAATTATAGATATAATTGAATGTGACACAGAATGATTAAAGTTGGGCCAAAGAGTAAGCAGTCAGTAAATACCACTTGACTGATTTATAGGCAAGGTTGTAATCTTAAATAAATCTAAAAGTTAAAAAAAAAAATAGCACACAGTAAAAAAGTACAAGAAATTAATGCTAATAATATGTTGTTGTAAATCCCCTAACCCTTTATTTCTTCAAACAGATAAACCAAAATATAGGTTTGCCTATCTCTGAGGTCAATAAACTGATTTTCCTAGTAGGCCACTTAGGAAATAATGAACAAACAGCATGTATCTGAAAATTTGTCCATTTTCTATAGTTTTGTGATGGTAAAATCTAGGTAAACTACAAAAATGTCTAATTTAGCACATAAACCATAAGATGTAGATATTTATATTTTCCAAATATTTTGACTTCAGGGTTATCCTTAAGAGAATTAAAAGATATAATGAACATTTTTTTTAGCTTTTATTTACTTCCATGTTATCTTCATCTCTCTGGCACTAAAATACGTATGTCTCAGTGTTTTTCTTTTGTAATCAAGTATAACATCACTATCTAAATCTTTCCTTCTTATCCTCCCAAAATTTAACTGCTGTTTCTCATTATTTTATGGGCCTTATATTAAGGCAACAGCAAAGTTATGAGATAAATTAATCTAGGATGACTATTATAATATCAAAATCTAATAATACTAACTCTCCAAACCTGTTCCACAATGGGAAACATCCCTGTATAATAATGGCCTTCAGTGCAATAACCTCATTTTGTTTTTAACTTGCAGAAGTTGAATTAACCCAAAGTTATTAGTTTATGCTACTAAGCAGGGCAGATTTTGTCATGACAATTTAGCAGGGAATGTATCTGGAGAGACTAAATCCAGTGGAATTCTGAGTCACCACACTGGCCTTGTTCCAGGATGTGAATTTTTTATCCTGTTCTCATAATGTCAAACTAAGTATGGTAACTCGTTTCCTGCCATGTGGAGTCTAGTTTAGAAAATTCCATAAGTTTTCTTTTGCTAACATTCAACAGACTTAAATAGGGGTCTCTAACCTATGACATAAATTCTCATTTGTTGTATAAGTAACAGCATGTTCAATTTATGCTCATAGAAATTTGGCATAATGTCTATGAAAGATTTTAAAGTGGTATAATCAAGCGCCCCCCGCCTTCCTTGTTACAGAAGTTATTTTGTTAATTAGAGCTATGTATTTTGATAGCAAAAATGCGAAAACTCTTTAAAAAAAAGCAGAAACTAAACTTACTTTCAGAAACTCTGCCACTCATCTGAAACAAAATGTTTTCAGAGAAGAAAATTGAATTTAATCAATACATGGCTTTTATAACTTTAGGGTACCTTAACTCTTACTCAAAGTTCTAATAAGTTTCATTGCCTTGACTGATGGAACACAGGCATATATATGATGTTTAACAGAGGTTGTATTATAATAAGAAAGATAAATGACTTGACCAGAATGCCCATCTAAGAACAATTCAAATCAATGGCAATATCTTGGGTGCAATCAGACATCACAAACTTGGATTATTGTTTAGCCACAAACTCCTGATTGTCAATTAAGCACAGGAAAGGAGCTTCGAATTTCAACCAAGATCTGGAAAAATCTCAGAGCCTGGGCAGATCTGTATTATTTTTAAAAATCTTCATGGATCTCATAATTATAAGATTTAAAATAGTGGGAAAGGAGAAAACCTGTTATATATAAACCTCTAAAATAAATACCAATGTCACAAAAAATTCAAACAATGAATGCTTTACCGTGTGATATTAATCTATATTGTTCTTCAAATAATTAAACTGAGGTTCCCTTTAAGGACTCTTCAACCACACTTGAAACTATAATAGAGAAGACAGAAAAAGAAAGCATGTATAACAATATTCACTTTTATATAGCATGCTTTAACGGATAAAAGTTTTTTGTGCCATACAATACAATGTCAGGTTAGGATTTTTTTTTTTTTTTTAATTTTGTGTATCTTTTTTTTATACTTTATTTATTTATTTTTAGAAAGGGGGAAAGGAGGGAGAAAGAGGGAGAGAAACATCAATGTGTGGTTGCCTCTCACATGCCTCCTACTGGGGACCTAGCCCGCAATGCAACCCAACCCAGGCATGCGCCCTGGATTGGGAATTGAACCATAGACCCTTTGGTTCATAGGCTGACACTCAATCCACTGAGCTGCACTGGTCAGGGCAAATTTTTTGTATCTTTTGATATAATGGGATACAATTACACCAGTGTGCTTCTGAGAGGCACTCCTGAGGAGATAGTATTTTCGCTAAGGAAGAACACTTAGATGGCTATATCTATATCTGATTTTTATTTATATAACTATCTTGACACAGGTACTTAGAATTTTTATGGCAAATTATCTACTACTAAACTTATAAAGAAGAATTATCTTAATATCAAACAATAATTTATTTCACAACATTCTGAATATGATTGTACAAGAAAAGTATGCAGTGAATTTTTGAATTTTTTATTATTCTAATTTTTAGATTAACAGACTATTTGAATGTGGGCTAATCACTAATTTTCTCTGGACCTTGGTTTTCTCTTAGGTAATCATGGAATATTCAACTATAGGATTCCCTAAGGCTATTTTTGTTTATTAAATTCAGAAGACAAGCTCTCCGTCCACAAACACCTTAAATTCTATTGAATTACGATACCGTGTTTTTCAGCTTCCATATTTTTAAAACTGTTATTGCTGCAAGAGAGCTTCATACATGAGAATGTATTCAAACTTTTTGTCAATGAATAACATAATCAGGACTTATCCTTCAGAATTTCTTTGAAAAGACCTTAGCGATTCCTTTCCTTTTAAAGCTATAAGTATGTGGAATATATTTCAGGTGCAGAACGGTCTCCAATCTTGTGCTTACCAAGTGAGAAGAGGAAGCAGACAGATTCCCCATACGTGAAATAGAAAGATGCTTGTCTGGTTTTCTAGTTGATATAGACTGAAAACTTGTGATTTAAAAGCTAGCTAATAGAAAGGATACCTCATCTTTATTTTTTCTCATATTGCAGAAGTATATTTAAACTAATAATTGTTTGCTCACTTTAGTTCCATCTTCACAATTGTCAGGAAAATTTCTCTAGAATTCAGATGCTGGTTTATATTTCAGTACTCTTATAAGCCTTTAGCCTTCTGGAACTTAGGGAAAAATGTTTGTGGACATTTGGTACTTTAACTAGAAATCCACTGCATTTTAATTTCATGTTGCAATCTACAAATGTGGTAAATACATTTAAAAATTATTTAATCAAGGCACTTAAGAGTTTAGTTTTACCTGATCCTGAAAAATCACTGTGAAGATCTGGTAAGATAAATAGAAATCAATATTATTGTCACTTTGATGGTGTTAAGGATATTGTCGATAACTAAACACTAAATATTACTGTACTGTCATCTGGATCTCTCTCTCTCCCAATGTATATATGTGTATGTACACACACACACACACGCACACACCCCAGATCTGGTAAGTGACTCATCTGCTAGCAGATGTCTAGGTAACAATAACTATTTGTGATGCCTGTGATAACCAGGTCCAACCACTCCCTTCAGCAAAATATCCCACTGCCATTAGTATTTAGATTGGAATTATGTATATTTTATAGTTAATTTGGGAGAAAGCAAATATCCTCAGCATTTATGGAACTAGTTATCCTCTCTTCCCACAATCTTATATTTATAAATTCTATAGCTTCTACTGGATTGAAATTCATACTCTTTAATTTGTTTGTTGAGTACTGATGAAGGAAGGTATCAGAGGAAATTAATCTAGCCTCTTACCAAATTTGAACACATTCAATAGGGACAATGCTGGCCTGCTTTGCAATTGCACATATATTGTGGATCTCATTTTATAAAAAATATTACATGACAGCTGAATCCTCCATATAGCTTCTATTCTAGTGAACATGATTTACCATATTCATGTAAATTATCATAAAATCATCACACATTTTGGAATGTTTTCTTGTATTTATTATATAAAGTTTTAGCAAGCGTGTATTTTCCTTGTAATTTTCAATGTAAATTTTCTGGCAAGTATGCATATGCCTGTATGAAGATTTTAAAGCAAATTAGGAGATGGTATATAACTAGCATTTACATTGCCCATTTTCTTGGAGTATTGTCAATATCTACTTAATGTGTAGGTTGAACTTGGCTAAAAAGAATCACTGAACATAGAAATGAAGGGAATTTAGTTCTAAAATATGCAGTCTGACAATTAAGAATAACTAAAATCTGTTAAAACTCTTGGTATAAATTTTTTGAAAGAATTGTTTTTGAAAGCTTGCTTTTTTGCAGGAAACCCCTAATGGATTAGAGATAGAGGGAGAAAACATGCTTTCTTCTGATAAACATATAGAAATAATTTTTGGCACTAAAAATTAAGTCATTGTGTACAGTATAAATAATAATATAATACATCTATATAGAATTTTCATCTCGAGGATGCCAAAGCAATTTAAGACTTGGATGTATAATTTTGAAACACAGAGGAGGGGATCTGCCCACTTTCTTTCCATTAGCATTTATATTGAGAACCCAACAGAGTTTGGCTAACACAAAGGTTGAACGCCAATTACAAGTTTGTTGGTTTCAATAGAGTCGCATGAGTGCATATTATGTTGTCTTGGAAACTAGATATTTGGAAAGTATCTATAAACACAATTGTCCTCCATTTAGATTGCATGAGCATCTATGGACACTTTCTTGGATTCCAAATTATACAAACAGTATGTTCATATTCATGTTACCATGGTAACAGGACAGGTGGTCCATTTAATAAAATGAAAAACAAAGAATTTGACTCAAGAAAGTAGACTCATATATAACTATAAATGTTTCTTTTTTCTTTGATTCTGTTTTTTGTAAAAGCATGATATAAATATAAATAACATTTATGTCCATAGAGTACATATTCCATATATTTCACTTATTTTCAGAAAACTTTATACAATTCTTAAATGTTTAGTGATTCAGTAAATTACCTGAAAATTCATTGATTAATATTTACTTGGTCTTGTTTCTGGCTTGATTTAATTTTCTCTGTAATATTAAGATTTATTAAAATAAAATACAAAAACTAATAAAATACATGAATTAGTTAATAATACTTCTCTTTCAATCGCAATTGATAAAAACTCAGTAGCATATTGCCTTTCCTTCCCTCCATGTCTTTATTATAGATAAATACAAATTATTAGTGTTTTTGTTAAGATAAAAGAGTTTTCTTGTTACCAAAAAGAGGATTATTTTAATGGTTGTATTAAAATTAACAAAATTTAAGTATGTAGGTCTTTTGACTATATTTAACTGTTTGAATATTTTTCTATAGCAACTGAATATTATTGATTTTTATTTTTTAATGTATATTTTATAATGAACAAAATTTATTATCATTGAACTATAAATAATAAGAAGCACTATAAAGGACTAGAAGTGAGGTTTAGAGTTTCATAAATGATTTGTTTTTAGGACTGGTAGATAGTTTGTTAAAGTCTTTCTTTCTGACAACAACTAATTATGAGTTAGTTGAGACTAAAATGATTTTCAGTTGTAAAAAGGTTTTGAATAAAAGGCTTTGCTAGAAAGGTATTTTTCACTGAAAATAGTGGGGTTTTTATTTTCTTAGCAATCCCTTCTTTTTCAAATTATTAGTTTTTAATCATTTTTTATATTTCAATTACAGTTGACATACAATATTATATTAGTTTCAGGTGTATGCCCCAGTGATTAGACATTATATAACTTAATAAGTGATCATCCAATGAATCTCTTACTCCTCTGATACCACACATAGTTATTAGAATAATATAGACTATATTCCCAAGGCTATACTTTACATCTCCATGACTATTTTATAACTACCAATTTGTACTTTTTAATCCTTTCACTTTTTTAACTATCCCCCCTCTCCATCTGGCAACCATCAAAATGTTCTTTGTATCTATGAGTCTGTTTCTGTTCAGCTTGTTTGTTTATTTTGTTTGTTTAGATTCAATTATTGATATATAAGTATTTACTAAGATTTTATTGTTAATATTTTTGTCTTCTTCTTCTTAAAGAAGACCCTTTAGTATTTCATGTAATACTGGTTTGGTAGTAATGAATTAATTTAGATTTTTCTTGTCTGGGAAGCTTTTTGTCAGTCCTTTGATTCTCAATTATATCTTTGCTGGGTAGAGTAGTCTTGGTTGTAACTCCCTGCTTGTCATCACTTTGAATCTTTTGTGACATTCCTTTCTGGTGAGCAAAATTTCTGTTGAGAAATCAGCTGACAGTCTTATAGGAGCTCTGTTTTAGGTAACTAACTGCTTTTCTCTTACTGCTTCTAAAATTCTCTCTTTGTCTTTAACCTTTGGCATTTTGATTATGATGTGTCTTGGTGTGGGCCTCTTTGGGTTCATTTTGCTCGGGACTCTCTAGGCTTCCTGGACTTGAATATCTATTTACTTAACCGGGTAAAGCAAGTGTTCTGTTATTATTTTTTTCAAATATGTTTTCAATTTTGTGCTCTCTCTGTTCTCCTTCCAGCATATCCATAATGTAACTGTTGGTATGCTTAAAGGTGTCCCAGAGGCCCCTTATAGCATCCTCATTTTTTTTATTCTTTTTTTTTTTTTTATTCTGACTGGGTATTTTTTGCTTTTTATATTCCAAATTGCTGTTTTGATTCTCAGCTTGGTCTGTTATATTCTTGATTCCTCATAAATTATTCTTGATTTCAGTTAGTATATCCTTCATTTCTGACTAGTTCTTTTTAATAGGTTCTATTTTCTTTTTTAAGTTGTTTTATGTTTTTCTAAGTTTATCTACTCTTCCCCTAAGTTCATTTGAGCTCCCAGTGTTTTGAACTCTGCATCTACTAGATTGCTCGTCTCCATTTCATTTTGTTTGTTTTGTGGAGTTCTGTTTTGTTCTTTTATTTAGGACATGTTTCTTTGTCTCTCCATTTGACAGTCTTCCTGTGTCTGTTTCTAAATATTAGGCAGAGTGGCTGCGTCTCCTGGGTTTTGAAAAGTGGCTTAATGTAGTAGGCATCCTGTAGGGTTCAGTGACACCTTCCTGTTCACCCAACCTGGGCACTCCAGGTGTGCTCTACTGTGTGGGCTGTGTAAACCTTCCTGGTGTAGTTGAGTCTTGTTTACTGTTGGCACACAAATGGGAGGCATTTATCCTAAGGCTGATGGGCAACAAGAACTGGCTGTGACCACCATGGAAGACCAGCTGTTTAGGGCCTCACTCCACACAGCAGAATTTAGTTCAGCAAAACTGTGGTGCCTGTTGAGTCTGATACTGATACTTGAGTGTGTTGCTTGTAGAGGAGGTTAGATACTGGTGCTTTAATATGGCCTGAAGCTGTCTAACACATGTGCTGGCTCTGGGACCTCTCAGGAGGTACAGGTCAAGATCAACCATCACCCATGTTCTGCCCAGGGCTACCCAGCATGAAATATAGAGCATGGCTTTATAGTACACATGGTTGCCACTTGTGCTGGGCTTGGAGGTGCCCAGGAGAGGTTGAACTGTTATCCAAGCCTGGCTACTGCTAATGCCAGGCCTGGCATGACTTAGTGAGATGCATGGAGCACAATATGGCTAGATGCTACTTGAGAGATTTTAGAGAAATCTGAAGCTTGAGCCAAGACAAGCCATTTGTATTGACAAGCCACTGGAAACAGGTTTAGTAGGTTTAAAAGTCCGGAGGGGCGGGGTCTCTGGAATCATCATGGTGGGGAAAACAGTGTAAACCAGGTTGATGGAGTCTCAGATATGGCACCTGCATACTAGCTCTGTGTAGGAAGAGCTCATCAAAGGAACAATGTCTTCTGCCAGCACTTCTGTCTGTCAGAAAGCTGTCCCTCCAGACCTTACTGGATAATTCATTTCCTCTTCAAATGCCCCTGGCACCTTAAAGGCTGGTGCCCCAGTACTGGAGCTCAGAGCAAGTCAATCTATGTTTGTATTCACGCCCTTGAAGTGGCATGCCTAGTTCTACCTCCACCCTTCCTACCAGTCTCAGAGTGTCTTCTTCTTTATAACCTTAGTTGTTAGGACTTCCATTCTGTTAGATTTCAGATGGTTCTGAGTGCTTGTTGTTGTTCTTGTTTTGTTTTGTTTTCATAATTTAGTTGTATTTTTAGTGTGGTTGTGAGAGGATGCAAGTACTGCATTTACCAATACCTCCATCTTGACTGGGTCCTCTATAGTGACTGAATTTTAAATATCATGTATGCTGCCTATACAATTTTAAATGTAAAACAATTAATTAGAATAAAATCCCAAATCATGTATTTTTAGAAAAATATGTTATATTATTTGGCTCCTTCTTTATTGATTCTTTTTCTTAAGAAGATGCACACATGTCTTATATGAACATATCTGTTTTAAAATTATCTGTATAACTATTTTATAATTTTTATATATTGTTATTTATGTAGCTAATTCCCTATTAGTGGATATCAGGTTCTTTCAAATTATTCTGTTACTAATTATGTACAATGAATGTATTTATACACATATTTTTGCTTACATCTGTATAGTTTCTGTAGAATGAATTTTGAGAAAAGACTGTTTCTCAGATAAAATCCTAATAGAAACAATAGTATAAATGATCTTTGACAACATTCACTAATAAATATATGAATGGATACATTTTCTCTTACCTTGGCAAAAATACAATATGCCTGTATAAAATGTTATCACATATGTTCTAATGCATACAAATGCAGGATACATTTTAAAAATTATTTATCTTAAATATATATCACACACATAAAGATGGTTTTATTTAAATATCTATCCATGAGAAAATTTGTAGTCATTTTTTAATTGTTCAGTATAATATGCTTAAATTTAGAATTGATAATAAACAATTTTAATAAATAAATACTATATAATATTAGTTCTTAAAAAATCAACTATGATGAAATCCATGAATCCAAAAGACAAATATTAAGAAGAGAGCCTGACTGTTGTATTCCCACTGTCACTGAGTACTTCAAATTACAAAGTGTAGTAGAGAAGTGCTAATGTTACTCATAGAACACAACTAGAGGTTAGCTCTGAATTTGTGATAGAAGGACACTTCCAGATTTTAAAGAAGCTTTTTTCTAATACTTTATGTAAATCAATATTCAGATATGGCTCAAATAAATAAATCTCAGTAATCTTGCAATGTATATGAGTAATCTCAAAATGTGTCAGGCACTCATCCCATGATACTGCTGTGAGATGAACTCAGGTTACCCTGTGACATTTTTTTCTTTCCTATGTTGGGGACTTTTTCCCTTTTTTCAATGCTCAGGTTCCTTGAAAGCAACTCTTGCTGTGATTTGTATTACCAAGAATTAGGTGTATCAACAGAGTAGTGAATAACTGAGTCCTTCATCCTCTGACCAGACCCAAAATTTCAGTGCATGTTGCTCTACCTAGGACCACCTCACCCGTGTATCCTCTCGGCTGAGTCAGCTCGTCAGTACCTTGACAGTATTCAGTTTGGACAGTGCTATCCAGCATAGTTGTTCTTTGACATTTCGATAACAGAAGTGTCAAAACTTCTAAGTGAACACTTGCTTTTTAATTTATTATTATTATCATTATTATTGTTATAATTGTTGGTATTATCATTGTTGCTTGCTAGTGAACCATTTAATATAATTTTTTGGTGGATTCCAGCCATGTTTTGCCAGTTTTTTCTCCAAGGCAAAACAGGAATACAGTGTCTCAAGATTATAGAATGTTACTTTAATATCACAAATTTTTAAAACATTATTCTAAAGTTTCACTGTCTCTAGTTATATTTTGCTTGCTTGTGTGTTTTGTTGATTAGGTTCCACTTAAAAGTGAGATCATGGTCATGAGTATGGAAAAAGTGAAATTCCAACTCCCTGTTCCTTTCAATTTGTGTGATGATATGAAAATACCTGCTGCCATTTACGTTTATATGTAAATATGTATTCCATTTATATCAATATATGCACTGTAGCGAGCCGAACAATACTAGAGTACCCTATAGAATCATTCAACACAACAAACGAACAACAGCAAAACCACCCAGACTCAATTGCTACCAAACATGACGTTTGACCACTAAGGTTGTCTGCCACAACTGACTGTGTTCTCATGCATGTTTTTTTCACAAAATAATTAACCACCTAGAACCTCAATAAATGGTGTCATAAAGTCTCACTCATGGGTTTCCATATTTCTAAGATATAATTATTTCTTTTACTATTAGAATACATTAAAAAATGAAAGACAAGAACATGTTGGTCTAAACAAAAGGAAGAAAAGAAGACAAATGGATAAGAAATATTTAATGTAAAAGAAATATCTGAATGTGTAAGATACATAGAGAGTTAAAAGATAAACTTTTCTATTTAACCTCGTAAATAGATTGACCTGATTAACCTATTATTATATAGATTGACAATCTGTTCAAAAATAAATGGATTAATTCCTTTAGGTTCATAATTGTTAGATAACTCTCCACAAATGCGAGATTCTTTATGACTTTGCTAACTCAAGCCTTAAAAGATGATATAAAAGCAATTTTCATTTGAAAAATTTCTTATAAATTAAAATTTGAATCAAAATTATTTTAAAATTATTGCAAGATACTTTTGGAGGAAAAAAATTGAGCCATTATATCATCAATATAATATAATATCAATAAAAATTGAGCCATTATTATATCACAAACATAATATAATGTAATGTAATGTAATATAAATATTTTGGCTTTATTTGAATTTCACTGATAACTTTTGCTGTTGGCTATCAGTTGATATATTCATTGTCATATGTTCATGTAATTTTGTTAGGTATTTATTAAAATATTTTGTCTATTGTCTTTTATAATTGTTTTGAAATATTTGTTTATAATATCATTTTATGTATGTTCTATGGATACTTTATACCCATAGAGGCTTTATTTTTTATTAGATAATGTTTATTGAAGAACAGAAGTTTTTAGTTTGATAAAATCCAATTTATCACTTTTTATACTGCATTTTTGTTTTTTCCCCTGAGAAACCACTCTCTATTTCAAGGTTTGCAAAGATCATTGTCACGTTTTTTCCTACAAGTTTTATAGTTTATTTATTACATTTAGTATGTGACCCAGTTCAAGCACAATTTTGTTGTCATGAGGTAAAGTCAAAGTTATTTTTCACATTTATATGTAATTTTATAGCACCATTTATTTAAAAGATTTATTTCACCATTTATTTGTTTAAAAGACATCATCACTTTGATAAATAAATCACATCTATGTAGATTTATTTCTCGACTCTGTTACATCCCATTGAGCAATGTGACCGTCTTTGTGCTGGCGCCACGCCCCCCTTGTTACTGTAGCTTTGTTACAAACCTCGGTGGCAGGTAGCAAAGCGCTCCAAAGCTCTGCTTTTCATTCAGCATTGCTTTTCCACTTCCTTTGCACGTTTGGTAATTTTTACACATCAAATTTTAAAAGAAAAAGCCTTCTAGAATTTTGATTTGGACTTTATAAAATCTATAAATCAAATCGAGAATCAAAATACTAATTTTTCTTATCTATGAATGTGCTATATCTTTTTATTCATGTAGCTTTCCTATAATTTTCTCACCCATGGTACAAAATTTTCAGACACAAATATTATATTATTCACTTATATTATTTAATATATTCCTAATAGTTTAGCTTTGCATGATATTTATATTGCATGTTTAAATTATATTTTCCAATTGTTCATTGATAGTTCTATGAAAATTCAATTCATTTTTGTATTTTGACCTTTGTCCCTTTCCAAGTTTACTTTTTAGATCTGGTAGCTTTGGGGGGAATATTTTAAAGTCTTTCTATTTAGGCAATCATGTTATCTGTGATTAAAAGCATTTCACTTCTAAAATGTATGCCTTATATTTTTCTTTTATTGCTGTATTACATTGGATGCATTTTCAGGTACCTGGTATGATTCTTCTATCTCTCTTTCTCTCACTCTACTCTGATTCTACGCTCTGCTCATTCTACCCCCTTTTTCTCGTTACTTTATTTACAATGTGTCTGAAATGCAATTTTAACTTTTAATACAAATAAGTAAATCTAGTATCCAGTACTCCTATATTGCTAGAATAGTCCACTAGTAAGACATGATCTCAATGGGATTCTTCACTGAAACACCATAGGTTCCCAAGGGCTCACCATTTCACTGCTCAGTACTCAAACATCTCCTAACCTTATGGCAATTCTGGTAACTTTCGATATTTTGTACCAGGGTCAGATTTTGCACAGCTTCATAGAATTTCATGTTACACATAACATAGATGAGTTGTCTGTCACAAACTCAAGGCAAGTTTTATTACATTCCTGGCACTGTTTCTTGATGCAACACTCTCTTTCCTAGTACTCTATAAAAATTCCTGACACCTCAGCACTTTGATGTCTGGTAACTTCTTGAGTCAGTATGGACGCTGTGCCGTGCTTGGGTTCCATCTCAATGCAGCTTAATCCAGAAAGCGTTTTCAGGCAGAGGGCTTGATAGTTGTGAGGCTCACCAGCTTTGTTTTTGTTTTCCAGGCCTCACAGTCCTGTGCTGTCTATTGTCCACTGTCCAAACACAGTTACCTCATGGTTTTTCCCCAGGCTTCTAATTGTTTTTGATGGAGTGACTGCTAGCTATTATTTTTTTTTTTTTACTGGAGAAAACATTTTAACTCTCTGTGATTTAGTTTCCTTATGTTCAGAGTTCAGATAATAATGCATAGCTTTAGAAAAGTTATCTTTATTACAAACTGCACTACAGATAAGATACTCCCAACTTTTATTGTTTTGTTTTCCCATAAATGTGAGCTTTTCTCCAAACTGCCAAACACCTTGGGAGACAGTTATGTAAGGACCAAACTATGACACCAAATGTATAGGTTTATTTGAATCATATGCTAACAGTCCTTCATTAGACTCTCAGCTGTAATCATATCCATCTGAGGTGCCTGTGCCAGTGTGCCTCTGTCACCAAAAGTAGACACCTCACTCGTCCTCACTAAAGTATTTATTATAGTGCTTTGCACATTTCAGTCTCACCAACCTCCTTTTGCCTGTCTTCTTCAGTATTTTCACTGGACCCTGAATTTACCACATTTTCAGTTTTTCTCAATCTCTTTGAAAGTTTCTTCCACCTCCTGGTATTAACTGACCTCTGGATGTTTTCTGAGATTGTTTCCTAGCCTACAGCCTCCTGGGTTGGAAGTTGCTTTTTTTCAGCACCTCTACTTGTGTTGTGAAACAGCAGGAAGTATCCTTCCTCTCTTCCATCTCTGCTATCCAACCATTTCTTTCTTCTTAGCATACCCTACTCTTTTTTTAAAATCATGCTATCTGTTTAGGTCATCCACAACATCTCTTCCTGCTATCACCTACTGACTCTTGGTTACTCCTCATAATCATATGAAATTTTAGCTCATCTGCTGTAGCCCACTAACTTAAAATTTGAATTATTAATATAACTCCTCCTTCAATGCAAACAATATCTCCATAGAGCTAATAACCTCTTTATTCTTATTTAATTGATTTGCCTTCCTCATTCCTGTATTTCCTTTACAGTTTTAGTGACATTACATTTTATGATTTCCCTAATAATCTCTTTTCTGGTTCATTCTCCTCTTTTGTAAAATTAAATATTCCCAGAGTTCTCTTTATTTTCTTCACTGTTTTATTTACCCAGTCCCCCTACTTTACATACTACCTATACAGTTATTCCCATTTATCTTTCTATTATCATTATTTCTCCCGAGCTTAAATTTCACATAATGAGCTACTGAATAAAAAGCTAGATGTCTAATAGGCATCTCATTTAATAAAAGCAAGAGTTCTTAATTTTCAATATTCTGTCACAAACTTACATTCTCCAGTCTTCCTCTAATTTATTTGTAACAGTAGTAACTCAGTTGTTAAAACCAAAAAGTGCCACCCTTATTATCATTTTTCTCATTATTATTTGCATCCAATTATTCAACAAATATCAGTGTCCCATCAACTTACATTTCTATCTTGTCCTATCACTAATGACACTATTATGTAATCTGAGCTACTGGAACTATCTCTGAAGTTAGTTTCTTTGTCTCCCATTTTCTTTTCCCACAATTCAATACCCACTGTATAATCAGAAAGACCTTTCTTACCTCTATCATGAATATTTTACTATATACATACTGACATCTTTCTTCTAAAATGACCCAGTTCTTTCCCATTTTTGGATTTCTGCACTTGCTTTGCCTCAATTTAGGCATACTTCGCTTTACTAGTGATAGTAAACTACTATCATAGTCATTTTAATTTTTACTATTTGGTTGAAATTTCAGAACTCCAACAAGTCTTTTACCAGCCCATGAAATAATTATTTATTTAATAGTTTTAACATATTGTCTGTATTTGATTCAAACCACTTGTGATCTGATTGTGTTATTCATTTCACAATTTTTTCATATTGCTTGTAAGTTCCTCAAAGGAATGATACTTTGTTTTTCATGCTTCCCAAAGCATTTTCAGAATTTAGATTACCTATAAACAAATATTTAATATTTGTTGAATAAGTAAATAATAAATCAATATTGAGGGAGACATGTTTCCAAATTGCCTGGTAGAGTTTTTCAATAGTTAATGTTATATCTGCTCTAGAACATTTTGAAATGACTGTGTAGCTTCCCACCTCCAATTTTGCATCAGAAGAGTCTGCATTATAGACTTGATTTTTTAATTAGGTAGACACTCCATATACTTTCCTAGAGTCATGGAAAATCTGAGATTAGGAATGTTCTCTGAACCCCAGTTAGTGAATGTATGTGATATCCAACTCTTAGTAGGCTTACCTTTCTGGTTCTACATATTGCTATCCATACTTTGTCTCTCTCATTCAGATACCTCCCTCCATGGATAACTCTTCCATTATTGATAACTTCTTCAACTTCTGAATTCGTCACTTGGCATAACCCTCCTAAGTTAGACCACCTGGTATGATCACCAACATCAGTGACTTATTAGTACCCTTTAGTACTTGACTATGAATTTCTGGCTATCTTTGCCAAGTCTTTGATTATGTATGTGGATGAATTTCCCCACCTGGATACCTTATCCTACATTCATCACCAGTCACATGTTTCAAAGTGTTAATTTATTTTCTGTGTCTAAAATTGCCATATTATGAGTCAGCACATATTTATATTTATACTATTTATTAGAAAGTATTTTAAATATTGTCATATTTTATACATAAAACATCTAGATAGTAATTGGTTTTAGTTTAAAATGAATAAGCAGATATTTACAAAGGAATGTAGAAAAGCCTTTCTACTTCAAAGATATGGTTCTCTTGGTTTTTATGTTCAAAATATTCATATGAGGTTTTTGTTCAAGGAGTAGGAGAAACATGATAAAACATAAAATTGCCACCTTAGAAGGTAAAGTAATAAACTACCTCCAGCCATTAATCCTGGGTGCTTGAGGAAAAATGAGACCTACAGGCTTCTCAGAAGTACGTAGCATTTCTAATAATTAGAACCAAAAAATGACCCTAATTCTAGTTCCAGTTGACCTAATTCTTTTCATTCACTTCCATGTGTAGTAACGTATGAGTGATGGACCACCATCTACATGACATATCTGGAATCTATTTCAGATATCTCTTCTATTGTTCTGGTTTAAACTAAATCCTTATTGTAGCAGAAACTTAGCAAATCATTCTGTTCTTTACTTAATTTTAAATTTATTTTAATAAAACATTAATAAGCCTAAAACTTGAATTATTAAAAAATATATTTTTTACCTTTTCTTTTAAAGACATGGACAATTTCCCTCATGCATTTCAGATTCCAAAAATACCAGCTGGTGTTGCCATGTGTTATGGGATTCTGGCAACAGGCCTCGGACAAAACAGTTTTTTCATGACTTTTTTTTTATTAGTCACAATAAAGTGAACTTGAAACAGTGCACTAGAGGAAAGGTGAAGAAAGACTTGAAACAAACCCAACCAATTAAAACTAAGTAGAGCTTTAAGTTTCAAAAAAATCTGTTCAGGGGAAAACTTTAGTGATTTCTAAAAGCACAAAGTAGAGTGTGTCTCTATCTCTCAAAGTCGCTTAATAATAATGTTATAATTGACTTAGATTCTCATAATATGAAGTGTGTGTTTGTGTGCGTGCACGTGACTGAAAAATTAATAGTCTATTAAAAATTCATACTGACTCTATAATCTGTAAATCCAAAGCAAGTATCTATAGAGACCCATAAATTAGCCATTTTCCTTGAGTATATTAAATCTTCTGTTCATATTTGATGTTATAATTGGAATACATTATTATTTGATAATTTTGTGCCATTTTGCATTGCTTATTTTGTCACCTACCAATATGTGCAAATGGATAAATGCTTATATAGTTTTATTTTTCTAATTTGTCTTAATTCTTAGGTACTTGAGAATTTTAAAACAATAAAAAATCCTGAAAGAAGTTTTCAGGAGATTTTTAAACTTTTCTTCTAACTATTACAAATATGCTATTCTAAATTTAATAATCATATTTTTATAAGTTTTAACATTACCTTTAACTGGAGTTTAACTGAAAGATAGAACATTATAAGAAGAATTTGGCAAAATTGAATTTGACTTAAATATTATCCAGAGAAGTTCATTTCTGGAAAAACAATTTTGCTTAAAAAGCTGCATTTGAATTATTTATTAGTCATGTCATTTTATTTGTTCATTTCATATATTCAAGAAGAAATTGGCAGGTTATGATCAGGCTGTTTTAGTATATAAAGTCAATAGGATAAAACTTAAATTCAATTTTAATTTAGTTTTTATTCTGATATAGAATAGTTTCTAACATAAATTTTAATGTATGTCTGTATCAGTGACATCATTTCAATGCATTAATGATTTTAACAATGTACAGTTTATATGTGTCTGTGTAATGTATTCATGAATGTTTTGAGCAAACTTAAAATACCTTATTTATCCTGATAATAATTCTGTAGCAAAATTATTTATTATATGACAATTATTAATTATGTGTTGGATCTTTTAATATTTAATCATCTTTAAAGATTAAATTCTAGAAAACATATGTGTAAGTTATCATTTGAAAGATAAATCAATTTATAAAAATCTAAAGTAATGATTCTTTCACTAATGTATTTGCATGTATTATTAGCTTTGTGAAAAAGGAATCCAAAGTCAGGGAAAAAAAGAAGAAAGAAGCAAATTAAGTCAGAGAGAAAAGACATTTTAAAGAAATAATTATACTCCATAATTCTTTAATAACATACACATTTAATATTTGATAAATATGATATATGACAAATTTTAAAGTGTTATATTGTGTGCATATTTCATTCTATTAAAAGGAAATCAGTAGTTTTCAAAGAAACAAAAATGGTGTTCTTACAGACCTCTCAGAATAAAAAGTAAAGAACTTAGATATTATTATTATACTTAAAATATGGTTATGCTCCTAATTTAATAAATACTTGATTGAGTTATGATAAGGAAATTTAAGTGTCATGTTTAGTATTTCAAATATTTGCATTGCACTATTTAAACTAGAAAAAGTGACTAAACGTAGCATTTGTTTCTAGTCACCTTAATGACTTTTTTGTTACAAATTTTCATCTTTCTGTTATAAAATATCAGGCATGTAAATCTGATTATACCTATGCTTTTTGCTCTGTAGAAGTCATAGCCTTGCCTAAAAGGATATATAAAATTAACATGATATATAGATTACATTTACAAGGGGATGAGAAGGTAATGCTTCAGATGTTTCATTAGGGAGTAAAAACAAATCCTGAAGATTTTTGTGGTTCCAAGTAGCCAAATAAATTAGGATTGTATGTTTACTAAACTGAATTATATGTATAGCATGGAATAAATCTGGAATGTTGGCTACAGTAATGAGTATACTCAAACAACACCAATATTTCTTTCACTAAAAGTAATATATATTGCAAGGCAGGTTGTAATGTGTTTGCAGAAACATTCAGGCAAGGAGATCAGACATGTAGCCTTATTTTGCAGAGCAGCACACACTGATTATGCTAGGAGACTGTGTATCATCTCTGTTTGAGCTTATAAATCTATGTGAAAAAATGAAGATCAGATTTTTATAAGGTATTAGAGTGCCAGAATACTTAGCTTATATACAGTATTTTAGAAATAAAATCTATATTCCTTCTTCCAAAATGGAAGTAAAATATTTTTTCTTTTTCTCTTTAGTATATTATGAGTTTTAGTTTATAATTTAAAATAATACAAATATGTTTAAAAGTAGTATGACTTTAGGAAATTTAAGAATATATATTTTAAATAAAATTTATTTGGAAATTACACTACATAATGTTAGGTTATTTTTAATCTTGGATAGATATCATTCTCCTTTTTTGGAAATCAGGACTTAACCAAGTGGTATAACTTACTCATCTTTATAATAAATGAATGAACATTAAAAAAAAAACATTATTTTCAACAATTCTATAGAAACAAAATTTTTATGATTCTAAGACTAGTAAATTTCATTTTCTACTATTCTCAGTCTTCTTAACAGCAAACTGCCAGGGTACTATTTGTCCCCATGATTCCACTTCTGGGACTATATCCAAAGAAACCCAACATACTAATTCAAAAGACTATAGGTACCCCTATGTTCACTGCAATGTTATTTACAATAGCCAGCATTATTTACAGCTGTTAAATATAAAACCTAGCACAAAACCAAATTTTAACTGTCACTGGTTTATTAGAATGGTTTTTAAAAAGTAAATCTTTCCTAGAACAATATCATATATGATATTATATAAATAGTGAATAACTATTTTTTCTGTATTTACTTATAATGATGTACCCTGATTTAATTATTAATATATGTGTCAGCATATTTTGAAGAACATACATTTTTTAAAATGTTTTGAACAAACTTTTACTTTTAAGAACAGTTTTAGATTTAGTAAAAAAATTGGAGAAGGCAATACAAAGGGTTCCTTGTTTCTCCCATCCACGTTCAAACCAGGTCCGACCCTGCTTAGCTTCCCAGATCAGATGGGATGGGGTGTATTCAGGGTGGAATGGCAGTAAACCTTGTTTCTCTTATTACTAACACCTTAGGCATTTATTACAGTAAATAAACCAACACTGACACTTTAGAATAACCAGAGTTTACTTAGATTTCATTATTTTTACCTAATCTTCCCTTTGGTTGTAGAATTCCACACTACATTTAGTTTTCATAGATCTCTTCAGGCTCCTCTTGCTATTGCACTTTCTCACTTTCCTTGTTTTTAGCTTTTATTTTTTATTTTAAATCTTTGAATGCTTTAAACAGAACTCTGGTATTTTACAAAAGTTTCACAGTTGGAATTTCTCTGATTTTTTTTTTTTCCATGATAAAACTAGTGCTATGGGTTAATCCAAGAAAGACCACAGTGGAAAAAGTGCCATTGTCATTACATCGTATCAAGTGTACATGTCATCGACATGATTTATGACTCTTGATATTACTATACATGTATACATAGGATGATTAAATAAATGGATGACAGGTGGTAGGAGACATGTTTCTCACTGCTGGAGTGGGAGCTTACAGATAAGCAAGAGAAGGAAGCTAGAATGATGATATGATGAGGGGCTGGGGACATCAGAAAAAACTCAAATTTAGCTTAACATAGATACAGATGGTTAACACATAGAATTAATTATAGATATGTGTATATATGCGGGTTTGTATGGCCACATATAAGTTTGCTCTGTTAACCAAAAAGGCAAAACAAACAAATAAGCCAAATAAAAAGAAAACAGATTAAAGAAGCAAAAAATCTCAGTAGCAATGAGTACATCGAACAGCCAGACTTTGTTTTATATGCCTGGCTCCAAGAAAAAGAACCAGGGCTCCCAGTGGAAATGGCTGATTCTAGGAAAAGGACAGGCAATACATGAAATGAGACTATAACCTCTTGTAATAACAAAAAGTGAGGATGTGCCCAAACACACAGACACACACACAATGAAAGGGAAGACATATCTGCAATGATAGGGAAGTGCGTCCAATGAGTACAAAAGCCTAATGAATGAATCCCTGATGTTCAGCTTAGACTGAAACAATGTGAGCAATCTTAAAATCATAAATTACAAACTGTAAAATAAATATATATTCATATGAATATAAATAGTTGAATAACTTGATAAATTATTTAATAAATGGGGGAGAAGAGAAAAATCTTTCATTCAGAAACATTCCAAATAATTTGTGTAGATACTTTACCCTCAGGTTGCAGGACTGCAATTGTTCACTCCCAAGGGGTGAGCTGGGCGCAGAGATTTTCAATGTGAAGGGTGTGGAAGGGTGGGGAGGGGAAAATGTGCAAGGTAGTAACTTTACAGAGCAGAGGTTTCAGTAGGTAATTAGGCCAGAGAAAAGATATCAACTCTTTATTATTTTGAATTTGTTATTCCACCAAACCGTATTAGTGTCTGAAATTCATTGAATATGTTGTCAACATGTTGGCATGCCCAGTCACAGGATAAACCAGGCCATTAGAACCGAGAATGCTGCCTAAAACAGACTTAGAAAGAGACTGTAGTATTAAGACTGTCTTGTTGCATGCATTGCAACATTTTTTTAGAAAATATAACATAATTTGTGGATTTAGAAATAAGTAATTTCAAATTAATAATGTAGTTCTTAAATTATAAAATTGTGTAAAAATAATTCTGAAGCAAATGAAAGAATCTACATATAACTTGTTTCTTAGTCTTATTCTAATGTTACTAAAATTCAGTGGTTAGCAGATTGCCTTGCATCTATAGTGATCAATACATAATTTTTATTTGATTTGATTATAACTTCATAGAACAGAAATAGTGCTGTAAAGTGATTTTCATTCTCATGTATAATTTTCTGTCCTTATAAAATATGAAAATTTATGTAATATGACAATTGCATAATTTTAAGGATACTCCTGTTGATGAAAACTCGGTTGGTCTTTCAGAAAAGAATTATGTAAAATCTGTCTTCTTTACCAATTAAAAATCAAGAGAATAAGGATTTTAATAAGCTTCCTGGGATATTTGTCTTTTCTATCTTTGATAAATACATGATTATAAGGACAAGTTATATGAGCAGCAGTAATTTCCCAGTAATGTGATCATTAAAAGACTTCTCAACTGCAATATATCAGTATTAATTGGGGACAGATGATCGTTTTAGTGACATGCCCAAGTAATTACCCATATTTCAATACTTCATGAATACCTGAATATTCTTAATGAAGTGATTATATTTTTAAATATTTTCAGTGTTTAAAATATCTTGTGTTGTTTATATTAAAATTGCAAAAGTAGGTAGAATTAAGCATTGTTAATTAAGACTGTTTAATAAATATATTTGGAAAAAGTGAACCAAATATTAACGTTTAGGAATTTTGGATGTAGAAATGCCTTAATATTTACTAAAATTATGTTGACTCTTACCAGTTTTGTTATATAAGGAAAATCAACCATTGATGTGTATTCTGAATCATTGCTCCAAAGTATATTAAAATACCAAATAATGTATACCCAAAAATCCCTATAAAAATCCTATATTTTCTAATAATTATTACATTTTTTAAAAAGTATATTTTATTGATCATGCTTTTACTGTTTTCCCAATTTTCCTCCTTTATCCCCCCTCTGCCCTGCACCCCCCAACACTCCAGCATCCCCCCCTTAGTTCATGTCCCTGTGTTGTACATATAAGTTCTTTGAATTCTCTGTTTCCTATACCATTTTGATTTTTTGCTTGTATGATTTGTTTAATACTTTTGTATATATCTTTCCATCTATAAAATGCAAGCTCAATATCTTTAGTATTAGAAGGGATTCCAAAATAAATCAAGTTTGCTCACATCTTTATTCTTTCTATAACAAATTATATATTTCTTAGTTTTGAATATATCACAATCATGTCCTATTATTAAGCTTACCAAATATATCAAAAGTAGTTTTTATTACAGACTTAATTCCTAAATTTCAGCTTGTGTTCTTTTAATAATACAAAATTCAATATTGCATTATAACAGTACAAAGCCAAATTCTTGGCAAAATACATTATGCTCCGTTCTTCTGATAAAACCAGTATTTTTTCTTGCATTTTTGAAGTCCATATCCTCTCCATTGGCCTCTTTGGCACCTCTCTATTCTGTTTCTCTTCTTGCTTGTCTGGCTACTTTTTCTTTTCTAATTTGATATATATTTCTTTATTTGACATTCTTTAATATTGAGATTCTTAAAGTTCTGCTGGTTGTTCATCTCTTTTCTAAATTCTCATCCTACTACTAGTAATCTTATTTCTATATTCATTAATTTATGAATCTCAGAATGGTGTTTCCCCTGCCTTGAAATTCAGTCACTGTTTTAAAATTAGAATTGCTATTTCATTTCATCTTTAAACACACTTGTGGCCAGTGCTGCTCTCGTTCTCTAATTTTAGATAAGCAGACATACAGGGAGGTTACGTAATTTGCTCAAGATCACACAGGAAAGTGATGGAGCCAGGGTTCTAGCCCTTCATAAATGTTTTCTGTACCTTCCATTTAACAAATCTGTGAGCTTCCTAAGAAAACATGTTTTCTACTAGTCAGTAACCCATTCTCTTAAACTGGAAGGGTTATTATTCTCTTCTTTTATAATCCAAATGCATTAAATTCTATCTCTTCTTTTTCAAACCTGACTTTCACATTTAACCACTCCATTCCTCTCTCCACTGCCATAATTTTGGACCTTGTCATTCTTCTAGTGATTACAACAGCCTCTCATCTTTGTCATCAATCTCTTACACTATTCCATTACCAATTAATAGAGCATCATACTACCTGCACTGTCTTCTCAAAAGATAAGTATTGATCATGTTACTATGTTGTTTAACTGATATTCAACCTACGTTGTTTAACTGATAGCATTTAAAATATTTGTATGCCTTTTTTAAAGATAACTTTTTAAAATATTTTATTTATTTACTTTTAGAGGAGAGAATGGAAGGAGAGAGAGACAGAAACATCAATGTGTGGTTGCTCCTCGTGTGCTCCCTACTGAGGACCTAGCCTGCAACCCAAGTGTGTGCCCTAAACTGGGAATTGAACTGTCGACCCTTTGGTTCTCAAGCTGGCACTCAATCCACTGAGCCACACCAGACAAAGCAAAGTATTCGTATGCCTTAAATTGGTGTCATGAAAGTGGGAGGATATGACCAAGTCAACTCTATTGGTCCCAATATACATTAAGAAACAAAGCTATGAACATTGGGGTGCATAGGTTCTTTTGGATTGGTGTTTCAGGGCTCTTAGGATATAATCCCAGCAGTGGAATTGCTGGGTCCAAAAGCAGTTCCATTTTTAGTTTTCTAAGGAAACTCCATACTGTTCTCCACAGTGATTTCACCAGTTTGCTTTCCCACCAACACTGCATGACGGTTCTCTTTTCTCACCTATAAGGGAAACATAATCAACAAAACAAACAAGCAAGCAAAATACAACTAGAGACATTGAAATAAAGAACAAACTGACAGTAACCAGAGAGGAGGGGGGAGAGAGATAATAGGGGATAATAGTGAGGGGGGCATCAAGGAACATGTATGAAGGACACATGGACAAAGCCAAAGGGGGTGGGTTCAAAGGTAAGAGGTGGGGGTGGGTTGGGGGCAGGCATGATGGAGTGAAATGGAGACAATTGTACTTGAACAACAATAAAAATAAATAAATGAAAAAGAAACACAACTAAATCAAATTTAACTGTGGCACAGTGAGCAAAATTGTATATGGTAATTAGAAACACCCTTATTGCTGACAGGGCCAAACCTCCAGCTCAGCGGTATTCTGGTATTCTGGTTTCTTTTGACTTGGCAGATTTCTCATTTTCTAGAGACTTCATTGGTCATTTCTATTGGTAGCCTTCTTGGGAAACGAAGAAGAGAATAAGAAGTGTCTTATTGACTCACTTGCTTCCCTGATCTTGTGAGTATTCTTTGTATAGCTTGTTTATTAGTTTGTTATTACACCAAGAGCAACTAAATACACTCCTGATTCTGCATTCTGCATTTTCATCTGCCTTTGAAACGGGACCAGCTTTCATGTAGGCACACTAACAGACTTAAAACCTTAGCCGAGCTTAACTTATCTCCACCGTGTACCTAATTTACACTGTGTAAAATGTTCTATTCTGGAGACACTGTAGTGCTTTTTGTGCTTCTACTTGAAATATTCAATTCTTTGACAAACTCCACCTCATCCTGCAAAACCTATCAAATACATGTTTTCCTCAGTCAAGGCTGCTTCCCTGGGCTCCCAAGCAGTTCTGCTGATCTGCACTCTGCATGCCATTTTGTGTGGTTTCTCAGACTTCATTGTAAGTTATTTGCCTCCAACTCCCATTTCATTCTTTTGATAACTAGAACTTTAAAAGCAAGAATTTTGCTTATTGATTGATGTTATATAGCTTGCTCTTTTTTTCTATTGCTGCTTTTATATCAATTATATAACAGATATATGAAGAGTTTCTGCTCTCTCCTCCTCTAGGCACCTCTCGTTTTATGACACAATCGCTATTTTACAGTCATGTTTTTGTCTTATTTTCCTTCCTTTACTGCCTCCCACCCTTACCATTAAATTACCAAGTGCTGTGAAGATAAAGGTCTTATCTCACTAATTTTTATTCCCTCTGAAGCCCCTAGAACATTGTTAAGTATTTAATAGGCTCAGAATAATTGTCTCTAAAATAATGTTTCTAAAACCAGGCAAAAGCTGACTTAACAGATTTCTGATGATCTTCATATTTGAGGCTCTGTTAGCCTTTAGTATAAACCATTTTAACACCAAAAAGAATGCTAATTATATCCCCTGATAAATTCTGTATTTCAAACTGTATTTTTACATACAATTTAATCTGTGATTAATCAAATACATATAAAACTGACCATTAGGGTTTGTCATTAATTTAAAAAAGAACTACAGTTACCACACTGAGCTAAAATAATTTGTGTTTTAAAGAATAATGAAACATTTAGTTGTTTTTATGAAATTTTTAAAGGAAAATATGTAGTTTTCATTAAGCATCAATTTTCCTTAAATAGTACCTCTGCAGCAACTTCCCAGACTCTAATGGTCCTGAACTTAGGACAAGGCACCATGGAACCTGTTTGTCATCGGTCATATTTTAATATATTTTCAGGAACAGTAACATTATTATTGTCCTCTTTCTACTCTCTTTGAGTCTTTTAGTTAAAATGAATGCAACCTTAGCCAAAATAAGTGTGTGTATTTTGGTTTGTTTAAAACAAAGAATTTTATGAAATGAATTAATACTGAAGAGACTATTAAAAAGTGTTTCTATTAAGATTGTGGGTAGCTAGGGAGAGATGGGAGGATGATAAAAAACAAAATGAAAAAATTCTAAACAGGGGTGCAGAGTCCATGCCCTTGGGGTTATAGAAACAGAACAACAGGAGACAAAGCTAATATCATGATGCTGGTATGACCCTGGAAGTTTTACTATAAATGTAAAAAATAAAATGAAATAAAATGCATATTTTAGAAAAGGTTTTTGATTGACAGAGAAATTGACAACATAGTGCAGAAATTCCCATATACTGCATACTTAGCTTCCCTATTATTGACGACTTATATAATTATGGCACATTTTAAAATAATTATAAAGCAATGTTAATATAGTATTATTACTACATAAAGTCTGTGCATTGAACAGATTTCCTTAGATTTTAACCTTATGTCTTTCTTCTGTTTCAGGATCTCATCCAGGACGTCACATTACATTTAGTAATCAAGTTTTCTTAGGCTTCTTTTTATTATAACAGTTTCTCTAATTTTCTTTGTTTTTCATGAGCTTGTCAATTTTTTGGAGTTCTGATAGGTTTTTTGTTTGTCTCTCTATGAGGATTTTTCTGACATTTTTTAAATATTTGGTCAGTGTTATGGGTTTTGAGGAGGATGATTACAAAGATAATGTATCATTTTCATCACATTATATCAAGTGTACATACTATCCATTAGCACATCACGAATAAAATTGACCTTGACCTTCTGGCTGAGTGGAGGAAGTATTTTTCAGGTTGCTCACTGTAACATCACTGTATCCTGCCCGCTCCACACACACGATCCACACTGTCCACTCTGAGAGGAAGTCATATATACAGTTCATACTTAATGACTGGGGCGTTATGCTCTACTTCTTTGAGAGTGAAGTGTCTACATAAATTGTTTGAAATACTTTTGCTTAGATTTGTCTATTACATTATATTTATGTACTCATTTATTTATATTCATATGGGCTTATAAATATTTGTATTACACTTTGGGTTAAAATCTAACACTACTTAATTTACTGTCATGTTCAAATTATTAACATAAATAACTAGTTAGTTATTAATACAGAATGGGAACTAATGGAATCAAACATTAAGTCTCATTAGTTAGGACTTTGTAGCCATCAGACTCCCCAGGGGACAATCACATCCTCTACCACACGGAGGCTAATCCCCAAGCAGGCAGGAAGAACCTGCTTTCCAATCTCTCCCAGAGGGACAGCTGGCCAATTAGCTGGGATTATTGGTTGGGGGCAGGGGTGTAAAACAGCAGGGTAAATCCTCCTGCTGAGCCCATGCTCTATAGAAACCAAGATGGCAGATTAGGAGATAAGAGTATGTGCAGTAGAAACCGAATAAGGAGGCAAAACTTTGGGGAAAGCACGATAGGAGCCAAAATGGTCACAAAAGGAAGCTGTCTGATTTGGAAAAATCTGGGAAAAGCATTGGATGCAGATAAGGGCATGCAACCTGAGAAGATATAGGAAAGTGATTGATTAGTGGGAGCCCAGCACAAACCCACAAAGAATTAGGAAGAAAATGGGTTGGTTTGAAAGATAGTTTATCTGTTCCGAAGTCCAAGGAGATACAATCGAAACTTAACAAAGGCCTGGGGCTCACTGATTTTCGAGCTCTATGTAGCAACCATGCAGGCCTGGCAGCAACACAGGCCCAAGTACAGTGTCATTCAGCCCTATCCAGCCTTGGAAGCAGATGTACTGATGGGGAAAGGAGACACAAAGCTCTGCATCCGTGGGTCTTAGCCCTCCTGAGCTTGACAGGCTGGGTGCATGTATAAGGCTCCATAGACTGGAATTCTTTCACAGCGAGCCAGAGCTGAGCCACCTGGTTGTGGATGAGACATCTGGCACCTAGGAGCAGTCCTTTGTTTTTGCTCCAGTAAAACTTGCCATGATTGCTCACATCCTCTTATGCATGAGTCCAAGAGATGCCTTTCTCCAGACTCTGTGGAAGAATCCTATTTCCACAAGCAGCAGTTTCAGTGTTGGCCATTAGCTCTTTTACCTGACTCCAGTGTCCTTTGGACATACCACTATCACTGTTTCTCTTTCTTTCTTGTTTTTTTTAACCCTTCCTTACTTTCTGACATTATAAAATTCTCCATTTAAGTATGCATTTATTGATTTTTTGTTAATATTTTGGTTTTGCATGAGAGTTAGCATAATTTATTATATATGACCTGAACTATTCTTTTCCCATTTAAAACAATACAGAGTGGGGCAAAAGTAGGTTTACAGTTGTGAATATGCAAAACAAAGTTTATTCTCATATTATAATTTATTATTTATTGTATTATTTTCTATACAAACAACTGTAAGTGTACTTTTATCCTATTCTGTACATCTAAAAGGCTTATTTTGAATCATGAATAAGGATATCATTAAAGTAATCTTAAAACCACATATTTACTCTCTATATATTATATATAAACATAATTTTATAGATTATAATTAAAGGCAGCATTTTAGGATGACCCTAAGACCTTTATCCTTTACTAATATGCTTTGGGTTGTGTTATACTAGCAGCAAATGCAGATGATCCAGGTAGGCCTAATCTAAGCATGGTCCCTTTAGAAGCAGCACATTTTCTTTCTCTTGTGACAGAGAAATTAAAAAAGATGATCCAAAAGATATACTCTATTTCTGGCTCTGAGTATGGAAAGGACATGAGAGCAGCCTATAAGGAGCTGAGAGTAACCATTAGAATATAACATAGTAGGATTGTGGAATTGATTCTCAAGCCCACAGAAGGACATTGAAAGTTTTTAGCAGAGGAAGGACATAGACTGAGCAGCGGCTTTTAATATTTACCCATTCCGTAAACTAACCAATTATTATTTGTAGTCCACATGCTTACCAGATTCTGAGACCTACAAATTCAAATGTGTAGTCAAGTTTCCCACTTGGAGACCTCATGGGAAACTTGACTTTAAACCCAATATGTCACAAATACTTATTCATCCCCATCTTAAACTATACTCCATTCCAGATACTCTTTCTTGAAGTCACTCTTGTCTCACTTCAAATATAGAAAAATTAACCTCTTTTGTCCTCCTCCTGTGTCATTATCTCCAAACAAACCACTCACCATTTAATTAGGACTATTGCAAAACCTCCTTAATATTCTTCTAGTTCCTCTTCTTGGCAGGCACAGTGATCCTTTAAAAACCCAATCAGATTACACAGCCAGCAGAAGGCTTTCCATTGCCTTCCCTTTTAATCAAATAAAAGTAAGGTGTTTGCCATCGTCAACAAAATCTAGCTAATCCAGCCCTTCCTGATCCTCTGCCCACAGCATCTTCTAGGTCGCCCCACTGTCCCGCTACTCCAGACACACTCACCTTTTGTTACTTTACAGGCATATGCCCTCCTCAAAGTTTGCACTGTTGTTTACACCTTGGTAGAATCTTCCCCCAGGTATCCACATGGCTCATTTACTTATCCCTTCATGTCTCGAATCAAATTTCGCTACATCTGAGAGGCCAACCCTGACTTTTCCCCTAAGACCAGCTTCTGTGCTTTCATCATCACTTTCTATTCCCTATCTTGTTTTTATTTCTCTTTATAGCTCTCAGTGCCACCCAGCATATTATATATTTCTCTGTAACATCCCTCTTCAAAACAATATATACTTATTGAAATCAGGGTCTTTGTTTTGTTTTCTTCTCTGTAGTCACAACCTAAGGCATCACCTGAAACATAATAAATACTCAGTAGTTATTTGTTGACTAGATGTTGATTGTGTGATTGCATTAAAAAAGTCAACCTGCCTGCCATGAGAAGAATTGATCTTGGCCAAGAGATTGAAATACTAAGAAAATAAATTGGAATGATATTGCAGTAGTTTTGAAAAGACCTAGTATTTATTCACACTACAGTGGTACTAACATAGATGAAGAAATGTAGAGATACAATATTTGGTGATAGAGCACCCAGGATTCCTGGAATTGAGGGGAAGAGGGAGAGGGGATGTTGCAGACAGCCCTTTGGCTCAAGGTGGTACAATTTACTAACAAAAAATAAAGGATTGGGAAAATAGTGGAATCAAGGCTTTGATTTTTACCATTTATTTCAGATGTCTATTACATAACACTTTTGGATATTTGAGTTTTTATTTTGATAAAGGGGTAGAGTTACAAATTTAGGAGTTGTTGTATAATAGATCATTGTGACCCATTCATTCTTCACTTATTTCAATTTCCATGTGACCTAGTAGAATAGATGAAGTAAACACCCCGATTCAATGATTTTTGACTTATTCAAAAGCCTTTCTGTGGCTAATGAAAAATTAAGAAAGGTGATATAAGTAGAATGTTGCCTGGTCAAGGTTGTCACCTTGTACTTCTACAATCTTCAAAGGACATCTATCAGAAGACATGGCCCCTAGTAGCTATCAGTTTAAGGGGAATAAAGAGATAAATGGAATAAGCCTATAAAATGCACAGATCGAAGACAAATTTAGCTGATCTAAGAACTGCAGCTAGTTGCACACTCATGAGAAGAGTAAGTG
>PVJI01016299.1:0-38582 GCA_004026765.1 Micronycteris hirsuta
TAAGGAAAAAATCTTACAAGCAGCTAGAGAAAAGGGGACAGTTACCTACAAAGGAATCTCCATAAGACTGTCAGCGGATTTCTCAAAGGAGACCTTCCAAGCAAGAAGGGGCTGGAGAGAGATATTTCAAATCATGAAGAGCAAGGGACTACAACCAAGAATAATCTATCCAGCAAAACTTTCATTTAGAATGGAAGGGTAGATAAAATGCTTCTCAGATAAGGTCAAGTTCAAGGAGTACATCATCATGCAGCCTCTACTTTATGAAATGTTAAAAAGTTTCGTATGAGGTCTCAGGAGCGAAGGCACCTAGGCCAGATCAGCTACCGGGGAATTCAGATCAGCCACAGCCAAGACGCTTCTGAGGTAAGCAAGCAAATACAACCAGAGAAACAAAATAGAACCAGAGACATTGACGTTTAGAACATTCTGGCAGTAACCAGAGGGGAGGGGGAAGGGGAGAAGGGGGACAAGGGTATTCAGGAACTGCAATGAAGGACACATGGACAAAACCAAGGGGGAGGGGGGAAGCAAGGGAGGAAGGTGGGTTTGCCTGGGGTGGGGTGGGGGGAGGGTAAATGCGGACAACTGTAATTGAACAACAATAAAATAATTTTAAAAAAAGGAAGAAAAAAATGGGACAACTGTAATAGCATAATCAATAAAATATACTTAAAAAAGATATTTTCATGTTCCAATATAATTATTATGGGTTGTCTTGAAATATCACATATACTCATCACTATTTTGAAATTACAGTAGCCATTAGACTTGCCACTAGATCATTATTTGACGTATTAATAAAGCATGTATTACTATATCATGAGTTTATTTTTTAGTACTTTGACAATTGTATTTCAACTTAATTTACTTTGTAATTCTATATATCTTATCTTACATATTTAACAATATTTCTCTGTGAAGTGGTATGTAGGCTTTGTCACACTGCCAAAGGGGTTCATGACACAAAGAGACATTATGAGGCCTTACCAAAGGAACAACAGAGCAGTGATATCTAAGGAACTTGGGTCTATGGGTGATCTCGCAGAGCAGGGCCACCCTACACACTCTGGACCTCTGTCCCAGACCAGGGCTGCCAAACAGAACTTCCTGTGTGATGGAAATGCTCCAAAGGTGCTGTTCAATACAATGGCATCTGGAAATGTGGTCAGTGCAACTGAGAAACAGAAATTTAAATTTGATTCAAATGTAAATAGCCACATGTACCTAGTGGCTACCATACCGGATAGCACAGTTCTAAATTGTTATATGAGAGAGGAACAAATTTCTATCTCGTTTCACCTGTCATATTTTTGGGTCTCTCTGTTATAATACCTTAACCAATACCCATGCTCACCTGGAGTCAGTAATACATAGACCAGAGAAAGAAGGCACATTTGTAGAAACAAACTCAACAGGTAAAGAAACTTACTAACTGAAACTAAGATTTGTAATAGGAGTTTTCTATTTACAAAGCATTCCCATATACCTTATTTTACCTGATACCTATCATCACCCTGTGATTATTACCCCTATTTACTCTGAAAGAGGTTAGGTGACTTTGTTGGAGTCACAAAGATAGCAGAGCCAGGAATCAACTCCAGATCTTACCACCACACCATGTGCTTTCTAGCACTTTGAATGCATCCCGTGGCAGTAAGCAGTAGGAAGTGGCCAGGCTACAAAAGACCTACAACTAGCACTTAACCACCTGACCACCAGCCCCGATGTCCATTTGTCTTTGTGGAGCAAAGGTATGCCAAGTCCTTTCTCTGGCTCTAGGTGCTTTCAGATGCTGCAGGCATCAGAATTTCCCAAGTTTTTGGCAAAATGCCTGTTTCCTTTGGAGTCTATTGTCTTGTAAGGACTGCTGAGGGCTGGTAGTGGTAGTTAAAAGACTTTTTTGATGTCCAGGTAAGGACTTGTAAATGACACTGCCTTTCCAGTAAACCTTACTGTGAAGATCATTTCCATGACAACTTCAGTTTCCTCTCTTTGAAATTGGTACAAAGAATACTGCTACTTTGTTAACAATAATCAAACATAGTAACAGGTTATCATTTTACCAGTGACAAAAGGACTGTGTCTTAAATTCTAAACAACATATAGACACCAAAGAGAGAAAAACTAGTACATAGGTATGAGTGTGCTCCACAACTCAATCAAGCTTCCTTCAAAGGCCAGGCTACATCGATCCTACTTATTCCCAGTCTTGGTTCTCTCTGCCTACTAAGCACACACCTCCATTCCCTTAGCTTGCAGAACTCCTACTCATCCTCCCAAACCTCAGTGTCCAATCGTCATGATCACTTCTTCCATTTTGCTTTGTTCTTTTTAATTTTTCACCTGATTCTAAACTATATATGGACATAGTTAAAAAAAACAATTCCAAGGCTGGCTATGAAAAACACATTTCCACCTTCCATTCCCCATAGTGAGTTACCAGTTATTATTCAAGTTACCTCTACATGTTAAAATAATATGTCTATATTGTTACCTCTTGATTTCTTGATTTTAAGTTTAAGTATTATACATCTATTTCCTATTTCAGTAAATGAAGATTTAGCTCTCCTTCACTGCTAAGTACCCCCTAACCCCTATGACCACAAACTCTAACCGTCATGTCCTCCCATCCTTTCAACGTAATTACATTATATATTTGATTGGATCGATATCCAGTGTTGACATTACTATGACTATCTAATTGCTATGTCTAGGTGAGCACTATAATATACTAGGTTACTTTTTCTTTCTTCTACAGCATTGTTTTCCCTGAAGTGAACAATTGTCCTTTTTTGTTTGTTTTATTTTGTTCCTAAGTACTTATGAATAATTTAATCCCAACCTTTCTGCCAACTGTCTAAATTTCCTAAATATATGCTCAAACACATATTAAAGCAATTTCATTTTCTTAATGAAATCCATGCTGGGCCTTCTGATCTGCTTTGATCTGTTCTAGTTTCTCTCAGTGCTTCAGGCACAACTGTCATCCTAACTAAGATCTCCCTTCACCATTACTGAGGATTCCTTTGACTCCCTCCTGTGCGCCATCCCCCACTACCTATACTGTAAGTCTTCCTCTTTCTTGGTTTACTCTTTTGCTCTTCTGGAGTTCATCCTTCAGTGGGTTCTCAAAAAGGGTGAATAGAAGGTACATTTTTTGAGATCGTTATATACCTGAAAATCTCTTTATTCTACCTACAAACTCAATTAAGAATTTGGCTGAATTGTAGATTAGAAATAATATTCCTTTATGGTTTGAAAATATTCTACCATTGACTTTTGGTTTCCAGTGCAGTTACTGAGAAGTCAAAATCCATTCTGACTTTTGATTCTTTGCATATGACCTATTTTTTCCTCTCTTTAAGCTGTAGGTCTTTTTTGACCCTACCGTTCTGAAGTTTCACTGTGATGGTCCTCGGTATGATCCTATTATCTTTCACTGTTCTGGGCAATCTAGAAACTTGTGTCTCTCAATTTTGAGCAATTGTCTTTATTACCTACTTTTTTTTCTGGTTTGCTTTTCTTCTTGAAACCTCGGTTATTTGGATCTTGGCAGTCCTTGCCTGCTCCACTAATTTGCTTATCTTTTCTCCTCCATTTTCCATTTCTTTGGCCTTTTGCTTTAGTTTCTGGAAGATATTTTGAACCTCATCATCTAATCCTTCTATTAAATTAAACAATTTTAATTTCTGAGAGCTTTTTAAAAATTACCTGAGTATCCCTTTTTATAGCCTTTGTTCTTGTTTCATGAATATAATATTTTTTACTTCAAAATTTTAATTAAAAATGTCTGATTTAAGTGTAAAAATGTTTTGGCATGTTTTTAGGGAAGCACTGTAGATAAGTATACATTTCACATGGTTCTGCTCTAAACCTATGAAATTCTAATACATAGTTCTTTTTCTCATTTGCTTTATATATTCTTTTTTTATTTTTTATTTAAAAAAAATTTTTTTTGCTTTATATATTCTTGCAAAGAAAAAATTTATTTTTCATATTTTAAATTTTATTTTTATTACATTTTTTCCATTACCATTTATCCTCCCTATACCCTCTTCTACCTCCACCCACCCCTTCACCCCCACAATCACCAAACTGTTCTCTCTGTTTTTCTTTTTCGCTTGATCCCTCCATCCCCTACCCCCACCCCTGGGGTGATCAGCCTGCTCTCTACATAATCTCTCTTTTATCTCACTTGAGAACATAAATGATAATGAATTTTTTGGATTATCTAAAATTTTCATCTCTTGGCATAGTCTGTTTCCTTCAAATGTACTTTAGTCTCTTTCAAGTTAGATGCCTAATAACACTTGGTTTCTGCTCCTATTTAAGGAGGTACTCAGAACTGTTTGAAGTCTACCATGGACTTGACTTTGGGTCAGCTGACTGAGCTACTATGTCGTGGAGTCTCTGACATCTTTTTTTTGGTATTAGTCAGATTCTCTGGAGAAGGACCATCCATTCTCCTGTCTGAAAGGTATTTAAGTTTGATGATCTATGTTATGGGAGCCCAGTGTGGGGAGAAAGTTTGATCTCTCTGTATTTTATATGGAAACACTCTTTTAATCCCATGTTTTCAGTGCTATACATCCTACTTTCAACTCTGGCTGAATGTGTCCTGGTCCAGAAACTCTGTGTACTCTTACCAGAAAGTAAACTTTCAGTTTCCTAACTGGAATAGGGGAGGCGGCTGTCCCATTGTGCAAAGCTAGACTGGGGAGCTGGGGATCTAATTGCTTAAGATAGACTTTCCACGAACTTTTCTACTTTAAGCTTCTTATTTACCTCTCGCTTTCACAGTAATCTGCTATCTCCAATTCCCAAGCCTTTAGGTAGAAAATATGGGATTTCTCCACTGGCTGGCTTAGAATTTAACTTTCTTACCATCCATCTGTTTCAGTGCATTCGGGCTGCTGTAACAAAAACACCATTTTTGGTATTATAAACAGTAAAAATTTATTTCACACACTTCTGGATACTGGGAATTCCATGATTAAGGTGTCATTAGATTTGGTGTCTGGTGACAGCCTGCTTCCTAGTCCATAGATGGTCATCTTCTGGTGCCCTGACACAGCAGAGGGCCAAGGGAGTTCTCCGGGGGCTCATTTACAAGGGCACTCATTCATGACCCGATCAGCTCCCAAAGGCCCCACCTCTGACACCATCACACTGCAGATTCGGTTTTATCATATGAATGGGGGTGAGCACAAATGTTCAGTCTACAGTACCGTCTTTCCAGAATCCATTATTTTGTTGTTGTTATTTGCTCTCTTATTCTCATTATCTATGAGGATTTTTTTTTAATTCCTTTACTGTTATTTTAGGATATTACAAGAGGGATCAAAATAAATGAATATTCTTGATTGCCATTTTTTTGAGTTCATATAAACAGATGGCTCAAGCTTCCGAAGGAAAACAGTATATAATGTAGTCTCCCTCATGGCCGTCCTGAACCACCAGCCACCCAAGAGCCCTCCGAGGAAGAAACCAGTGTTACTGATCCCTGGTGTCCCTCTAGCCTACCTTCATTATTTTAATTCTTTCTATACCGTTAGTTTATTTGCATGAGTTTTGACTCTGCCTTATTACTATAGTACCTGTCACACTGCAGCAAGAACTTCTTGAGGAAATGGATGTAAAACTGAAGGAGCCCAGCTCCTTGGGGAGGATTAAAACAATGATACAGTTTATCTTTAATGTCCCTTCCACAGTATGTACAATTTCCCACCATGCATGGCCCTGTTCACTGCCTCAGACACCAAAGCATAACCACAAAAACTTCTTCCCACTCATTACTAAACTAACTCTATAAGATGGGATCTGATAATTTGTTCTCCCAGTGGTATGAATTACTAATATAGCCTACTCTGCCGTGCTTTCCCTGAAGCAGCTGAACTGTCACAGGAGATAAAACTTGGGACCAAAGGAATTAAGCTCTAGTGGTTGCTACTTCAGAAATTACCCAACACATCCGTTTTGCTGAGATGTGCTGTTACTGAGACAGTGCTTACCAGGAATATAGGGTCAAACCAAAATGGACTCTCAGCACTTTACAAAATTCAAGCCACGCAAATGCCAAAGAAGCTATCTTTTAATACAATGAGCACCAAAATGGAATAGACCGATTAAAAAATTCATACATTAATAAAGATACTGCTAAAAATAATCATTTTCTATTTAAATAATAAAGGCACCCAGGGTCCACATTCCATAGTTGGGAAACATTACTGAATAATAAAACTACCATGAAGTAAACTCAAACTCACAGTCAAAATAAGCCATAAAGTAGTTTCTTAAAATGAGTATCTAAAGAAATGTAACTGAAAACAAGAGAGCAAAATGCTGACTTCCAGTTCTGACCGTGATAATGTAGATTGTATCAGACTTACTCTCGTCGTAAACAATAATAATAACTTCACAAAATATGTGAAAATTGTTATCAGACTCAGACAGCAGCCAATACAAAACCACCAGCAGGGAGCAATGGTCTTGGTAGAGGGACAAGGCAGAAATCAGAGGTCAGTGCTGCTAAGGACGCTGGGATTTGGGGAGTAGGGCTGCAGAGATGGGTGAACCTCAGGGAAGAAACCCAGAAATCTGTGGGGAAATTGGAACCCTGGCTAATTACTGGGCTTCAGAGTTAAGGGTGAGACACCTAGAAGTCTAGAGGAGAAAGTACCTGCTGGGAATCTGAGAGCTAAGGCTGAGAGGAAATGCCAGATATTAAACAGTACTGGAGAGATGTTAAATTCTGGGCCAAGTGGGAGTAGAAGACATAGATGAACCTATCAAAGATTTATTAGAACTCCAGAAAGGCCACCTATAAGCTTATCAACCATTCTCTAGGAGTAAGAGGTACACTGAAATACATCTGCCTGAACAAGCTTAAATCAGGTCTTAACAGAATCAAAGTGCTCCCCTAGTAACTTAGCTGACTGAAAGAAGATCATGAACCACTCTTTATAACACTGGAACAAAATCCAGAGTACATATACCATTTACAATGTTTGGCATATAGTAGAAAATTACTAAATATGCCTCCCTCCCCCAAAAAACAATAAAAAGTGACCAATTATTGAGAGATAAAATAGTGAATAGAAGCAGATCAGAGGTGACCCAGATATTGGATTTAGCAGACAAGGACTTCAAAATAGCTATGAATAATATATTAAAAAGAGAAAAAAATAGACAAACTAGATGGAAAGATAGAATACTTGAATTTAGAATTCAAATGTATACAAGAAATCCACCCTGAAAACATATATCTTATCATGTCTGTAACACAAACATACTCTTCAAAGGCAGGGCAGTGGTCTGAAGGAGGCACACATCTGAGGGTACCTTGCCCAGTTCTTCCTGCCCCGGTACCACCGCTGAATGCCAATTAAAGCACAGCCGCTCCTCAGGGTTCACTAGCTCTGTATTAACTCCTAAACTAAAAGGTAAGGTGAGGTATACCACCACTTGCTTCCTGAATCCTTTAGAAGCTTTCTTGATCCTGACCCAATATAGGCACATATATTATCAGTGAGTCAGATTTAGAAATAAATCCTATAACCTACAGAAGTGGTTTATAGGAACTCAGTAAGCAGTTCCTCTTCTTGGCAAAGAAAACTGGTGGTTGGTATCTACATAGACATGCCCCAGGGGAAAGCCTAACTGCTGTAAACGGAGTCTGGATGCTGTTCGGCCTGAAGGGACCCTGGGGCAACAGACAAATCCTGTTTTAACAAGGGAGGGACCAAAGGCTAGAAAGGTCATGTGGCTTACGCAGAGCCTCACAGATTGTAAAAGGCAGAGCAGGATCACTAAATGCTGGCTCCCTAATTCCAAAGGCGGGGAACTTTTCTCATTTCCTGAGTTCAGCATGTGTAGAAATGAACACATGAAAGTTAGGACATACAGGATGACTCTAACAGTTTTAACTGACACTCATTTCTTTCATATGCCTCAAATTCTGTCCTTACTTAGATCTTTATGCAACTATATCCACATTATATACTCCATTTTGTTTTCATAGCCCTAGGTATTGATAAAAATACTGCTGCTATTTACCTGTGGTCTGACCTCAGTTTGACAAAATGAGAAGAAACTGAAAAAGAGTAAGTAGCCAAAATGGCCTTCTGTCTACCAATCTATTTTGCTCACTCATGACACAGCAGCCACCTTCAAAATCACCCTTTCCCTCCTTTTTTCTATTGTTACTGCCTCCTCCTGTCCCCTGATCAGGCCTCAGCTCTCCCTTTCCAATTCATGCCTTTCCTGCTGCCAAAGGCATTTTTCTAACAGTCCTTACCATGTTTCTCCTCTGCTTAACACAATTCTTGGGTTCCCTCACATCTTCAGAATAAAGTCCGTTCAAAATGCTCCCTAGCTTCGCCCCAACCCACCTACGTCTACCTTTCAAGCTCCATCTCTCTGTGTAATCCTTACCTGTACCTTACCCTCCAGTTACCTGAAAAAGGCAAAAACTGTGCCTTTGAACCTACTGTTGTCATTGTGCACATTCTCTGGTAAAGTCCCACTAGCTCTTCAAATTTTACAAAAAAAAAAATTATTGATTTTTACAGAGAGAGGAAGGGAGAGAGAGAATATAGAGATTTCCCTAAGAAATTTCAACTTTAATGGGTCTGAGGTCAAGTCCTGAGTTTATTTTGAAGGAAAAAATTTTTTTCAGGTGACTTTAACACACCACTCTCCAAATGAAAAAGCCTGAGGCAAACCAATGTACTGTCTCTCAGATAAATGCCCACTTTCATGAATCATGAATTCCTGAAATACAAAGAGCCCTACTCATTTGTTAGGTGTGTTGCTCAATGAAGGGTACAGAGACAGTGAGAAGGGAAAAGGCTCAAATCCTTGAGCACCCTCAAGGATGTGTATTGTGGGCACGAGAAGTAAGCCCAGAGATGTTTTGGGGGACATTATTTGTATCAAAAGCTTGGAAAGACAACCTCAATATCTTTTAGCAGAAGAAAATATGGATTTTTAAATATGTACACAATAAAATACCATACTGTGGTGAAAATGGCTGACCTGGATGGAGCCACATGCAGCAACACAGATACATTTCAAAAATATATCCTTGAGTGAAAAATAAAAGCAAGTTGTGGAAGGATATGTACAACCTGACACTATCTATATAAAGTCTTAAAATATGGAAAACAAGGTGAGACCTTGACGACAGTCTGAAGCCTGCACTGCCATGGACAGAAGCCTGGGGAGACGGCTCAGGGGACATACGGTGACCGGCTGTGCCATTTGGCCATCAGCAGACCTCCCCCGGCCTCAGCGTCTTCTTTGTAAAGTGAGAGGTTTGGATCCCTCAGGTAAGTCCTTTGCAGCTCTGCCACCACAAGCCAGATCCAAGACTATCAGTTCTGGTTGTCCCCACAGAGGAAAGCTGTGAATTCCTGCTGTGACACTGGGAGCCCTAGTGGTGTCAGGGTAAACACGTTATTTATTAAGAGTATTCTACAGACGTGTTCTCCCACGTGTCTGAGTCACAGTGAAAACAGGAAGCCCACACCTATTTCTTCTGAGGACAATCCCATGTGCCCACCACCTTCCACCAGCTGTAAAAACGCCTTCGTGAAATCCCCACAGAGCCAAGGCCAAAGGGCTGCTCCGTGCGGGTGGGGCGGGATGCTGGGGCAGGAAGCGCACAGGCTGCTCACCCGCAGGAAGAACAACAGTGGAGCGGGATGTGTGAGGAAGAAACCAGGGGAGAAATCTGTCCTGAGAGAAGGCACTTCCTAAATTGCCTCCGGGCATTCTTATTTGTTTTACCACTGATGGCACAATAATAAGACTGAGCAGAGAACAAAGGGTTTAAAATGTAAAAACACAATCCAATAGCATGTTTTTAAAACAGATTGTGTAAACACATAGTATTCGATTCAAAAGCTAAGTCTGTTGTCCTGTTCCCAGCCAACCAGTTCCCCTCCCCAGTAGCAACCACTGGGTGTATGTATACTTTAGAGACAGTTAATGCATGGTCAAGCTATAAACACAGACACACACACACACACAAACGTGATTTAGATAAACTTCATATAAATGTTCTGTACCTTTCTTTGTGATATCATTTGTTATTTTTCTTTAGAAAAGTTTCCAACTTAGAGAAAACTTGAATAAGCACTTCTATATGATTCATATAAATATACTATTAATATTTCCCCACGTTTCTCTCTTTTAATATATGTTTTTTCCCCATGAACCACTGGAAAGGATACTGCAGATATCAATGACACATCTTCTGGATTTATTAGCATGCATCCCCTAAGAATAAGGAAATTCCTCTATACACCCACAATATTATTATCAAACCTATGAAAATTAATATTAATTCAATAATATCACCTACTACAAAACCCATATTTAAATGAACCCAAATGTCTCAAAAACAAACATTGCTTTTTAGACAATATCAGGTGCATTCAGGGTGGTATGGCTATAGACAAACCTTGCTTTTTAAACTTATCACTATATCCTGGAGATTTTTCTGTACCATTTAAATAGAAATTCCTCAATCTATTTGACAACTGCAGGTGGTAAAAGCTAATATCTATTAAGTGTTTACTATATAGTAACTTTTCTCATATTTTTCTTCTGCCATCCTCTGTTAGCTTTCCTATTCTTTTTGTAACTTTGTAAGTTTGATGTATTTCTTTTATTTTACTCATTTTTGTTATTCACAAAAGAACACAGATTGGTGAATTTTCCTGAGCACTGTATTAGCTATATTAAAAACAAATTGTGTAGAATTTTCATGTTATTTTCTAGATAGTCTAGAATTTTGATTTTGATTTCTTCATTAACCCAAGAAGAATATTCTTTAAGGATTTTATTTATTTATTTTTAAAGAGAGGGGAAGGGAAGGAGAAAGAAAGGGAGAGAAACATCAATGTGTGGTTTGCTCTCATGCGCCCCCTACTGGGAACCTGGTCCACAACCAAGGCATGTGTCCTGACTGGGAATTGAACCGGCGACCCTTTGGTTCACAGGCCGGCACTCAATCAATCCACTGAGCCACATCAGGCCAGGGCAATCCAAGAATAAATTTTACACTTCCCAGTGGTGTTTATTTCCAGGTTTAATTAAAAAAAAATATTTTTCAGTTATATTACATAGGGATCAGATATGTTTTTTGTGGTATTTCAACTTTTTTGGTATGGCAGTTTTCTCAGTGTCCTATCATATGCTCAATTTTTGTGGCAATTGAAAAGAATGTGGTTTATCAATTAATCCAAGTTATTAAGGAAATAGCAGTTCTATGTCTCTATTCTTTTCTTCCAAACTAAATTCAGCATGTTAGAGTTCAAATATTTTTATATTTTTGGCATGGGGACTGGAGACATTTCATCCTCACCACTGTCACGGAAGGGAATTTACAGGGCATCTCAGCCAACCCCTACTCAGCACAGGAACTTCCTTTATGGCATCCCTAAAAGGTGTTCAAGTGAATTTAACTTGCATTATTGCTGAGCCAGGGTACTCAGCCTCCTGCTCAGATTGTGGCATGTGTGGCCTCTATCAGGAGGTCAAGGATTAAGATCCTCATGAAGCATTTATTGGCTACCTACTCTATAAAGACTGCCTGCCCAGTGAACTTTGGAGAACACAAAAGAAAAGCATGATATTACGCTCGTGCTCTAGAACTGGGTGCCTCAGTGCCTCAGGACACTGCAATGAATTTGCTCCATGGGATATTTTCAATTTTTGAGGGAAATGATATGATATACAACCTGTTAGGCACAGCACAACTATCAGATCAAGGTAGTTTTCATAGTTTTGACATTAGTTTGTGCTACATACCTTTTGATGATGTCCTATCTTTGCAAAACTGGGTTTGTAGCAGTTGTTGAAAGCAAGTTTTATGTGAAAATCAACATAGAACAGGAAAAGAGTGTGGCAGGTTCATATCTGATTCCAAGGTTTGGGGAGCTGAGCACAGCCCAATGGAAGCACACTTGTGATGATTTCAGAATAAAGAGGTGATATTTTCTTTCGATTTATGTGCTGGGCATTTTTAAAAATAGCTACTCAATTGACATTATATATTAAGTTGCTCGGTCCTAACTACCTAATAAATGGAACTGCTATGTATTTCTGTTGGCCTAAGGGGCTCTCTGAAACAATTTCTGAGACTGCAAGAGCACTGTGAACTGAGAAAGCTTGAGAATGTCTCTAGAAGCTTACAGCTGCATTTCAGAGACCAGATTCATGACAGTGATGCAATCAGGATGTAAACAGTCGGACTTACACACTCTCATTGAGCCAGCAGACATTCAGGAATTCAGAATACAGGGGGCACAGTCTGGGACAGAGTCAAACAAGAGTGACTGGCCTAGCCACTGCAGGGTAGGAATGGCTGAACCACAGACAGGAGAAAATGCCTTTACAAGAGCAAAGAGAATTGGGAATGAGGACACTGGTCTGGCTGGGGGCCTTGTAGGAATAGCTGAGGAGTTTGGAGCTTTGATCTGGGCAAAGTGGGGAAGGTGTTAGGTCACAGGTGTGATCCTATAAAAACCAGTGTTTAAGGAAGATTAATCCTAGTAGGGGGAGTGGATGGACTGGAGGGGTGAGAAGGTAGGAAATGACATCACCTAAAAAGCAATGCACCTACACAGTACAAGCCAGATGTAACAGAGAGCAGGTGTCAGTCCTGTCCTGCGGCAGCCTTACCACACAGGGTCCATGCTGCAAAATTCCCCAAACTGTAATCCCAACGATCTGCTTGGAAAACTGCTGTTTTTGGATTCTCTATAACTGGGGCACACTGGAACCAAGTTTTTAGAAATTCTGCTTGGAGACAGAGCCTTGCTCCTAGGAAAGTATATAAAAGAATGGTTAAGCATGGGACAGGAGGAAAAAAGTATGGAGTAGGAGTCAGTTGAATCTGTTTGACCACAAACACACCAGAGAGTGGTCCAAGGCCTCAGATGCACCACTCGGAAAACGAGGACTCTACAAGTAAGACGAGAAGAAACACCAAGGAAGGCTCATGTCTCTCCGATGTGTCGGGTCCAATCTTTTTGTGTACTGGTAAGTAGAGCCAAAATTGTGGTTTTAATCATTCATTCCAATTTGCATCAAGCATTTATGTCAACAAAGGGCTTTATATTATTAAAATATCATAATCTGGGCTCCTGTAAACAATTATTACTATAATAGCAGTGAATGTACACAACAGAGCAGAACATTGGCAGAGACTTCTGGGGAACAAAAATGAACCTTATTTACCAAAGTTGCCCATGATGATGGCTCACAGACAACATTTAAAATAAAAATTAAGCCACTGATCTGCTTTGTGTCTCCAGGGAACAAACAAGCTCTGTACAATCTGCATTAAGACAGAGTAGGAGAAGACAAATTTGATGGGGTGAAGACTATGGAAAATCAGGGGAAATCAGGGGCAGAATAACAAACTTAGAACTTGAAATAATTATGAACACAAGAAATACCCAATAAAGGCTGCATCAGAAAGAACATGAAAGTCTTACAGATCTTTGTTTATTTTATTTGAATTTAAGCAATAACAGCTTTATGTTTCCTTTCTAGCTTCAGAAGAAATGATGATGTATCCTACAGAGTTAGCCCATAAAGCACTCCTGATTCTTTGCTCAAACTTGGGTATAAGATCAAAAGAGACAGTATTGGGGGCCCTCTAAAGTGATGGGATTCGTAAATGTCAGGGCTTAACGATGAGTCACAGAATGGCCTTTGACTTTTTCAATGGCCCCCAGATAGTGCAGTCTCTTTGCTAGCCCTGAAATGTCTTTTTAGAGGCACTGGTCTAGTGGGGGCAGGAAGCCTCCGCCTCAGCAGCTCTCAGAGAAGACCAGGATAAATGTGGCCGCAGCCAGCATCTGTATGCAGGTCTGTGTCACAGCTTTTGCTAGGGTGGGGAGGTCGAGGGTGTTTTATAGTGCGGGGAGGGAGGAGGCAGTTAGAAATGGGGAAGAGAAAACTCTCATCTCTGGGAAACCTGCATAATGACTTCCCTCTATGAGTTTGTGCAAATAAAATCTCCATCTCCCACCCCTGTTTACAGGTCAGTGAACCCATTCATGGATTAGGAAGTGACCCACAAGCGTCAGTGTGAAGAGAGGGGTGCGGCGGTGGAAACGCTTGGAGAGAAGGCAAGTATCCTGTTTAATTTGGCCTTGCCAATGCCAAACCCTTTCTCTGTGAATGTTTCTTTAGTTAAAGGGTGATAACGTCCTCCTTCCAATGGCCTCGCCTCTCATGAAATGGGATATTCTCACTGTATTACTTACTCCCTCCTGCATTATTAACCTCCTCCTCTGAGGGCCAGGGAGTAAGCCCAAATTTATTTACATAGTAGGTAGTAGGGCTGTTGTGTGGGAAAGTGCCTGGAAATAAAAGTGTGGTGCACATGCAAAAGGTATAATACAACATAGTGTAAGTCATTACAGCGCAAATAAACCAAGTCAACACCAGTGTATATACTTTGCATTTACTGGCCATTCAGTTAAGAGAAAATAAAGGGAGAATATGGCTCATTAAATAAAACCAGATAAAGTGTGCTGGTGGCCAGAACTAAGGAAGAGCCCTCTGGAGCCACCCTTATAAACAATGGCAAAACAGAAACTTGGTATCCATGGCTGTTAGACTGATGGGCACCAGGAATGATGACTTGACTTCAGAGAGCTTAGAAAGTTGCAACTGGTGCAAACACAGTATCTCAAATGTGGCTGCAGGTAAATAAATGAGCCTCGTTCCTCATGTCCTAACACGACGGTGCCTTTCCCCCACAGTCTTATGGAATTGTCTGCGGTCCTTCTGTAGCAGAAATATCTATTGAGATATTTGGTCTGGGTATCCCCACTTTTATCAATCATTAGAACAGGGAGCTGATGACATCATGAAGGTTGTAGGGGCAGGGTCTTCATCATCCTGCCTCCTTATTTAAAATCATGTGAAAACAAGGGTGTCCAAGAACTCCAGTGCCCCACTCCTCCTTAGGATTATGCATGCACCTTATTCCTCTCCCAATAAAATCCATCAGCAGAGCATGGTTACCTGTAGCAGTAAGCTCGAATCTCCATTTCCTGCTCAGCATTTTCCACTCTGTTGTCCCACCTATCTGTCCAAATGTCTCTCTCAGTATTTCCCAACCTCACATCTCACCCCCATGCATGCCTGCCTTCAAGCCTTCAATCATCTTGTGCTCTTTAATTCTGTCTGCACTGCAAGATCCATGCCAATTCCTGCCTCCTTCCGCAGGCATTCTAGCCCATGGCCATCTTACTAGAACTCACCAGATCCTGCACTATGTGCTTCGAACGTGTGCACGTATAAGCAACCAGAGAATATCAGGTTTGGACAAGGCCTTACAGAGCATCTGTCCCAAACATCTAGGGTACACAAATCCCATCCACAGCACCTCTGGGGCCCTATAATTGGCACGAGGATTGGCATGAATTACATGCTCCATAAATAGCAGTCCTCCACATTCATGCCCAGTCATGAGGTCACCTATTCCATTCTGGATCAACACCTTACACCTTCGACTGTGGGAAAAGGTCTTTCTCAAATGGAACTAGAGACCCTTCTCTGTAACTTCTCCCTAGTCATAGCTTGGCCTTCATATGCCTCAAACACAGGTCAGCCCTACAGGTATTTGAGGATGGGATACAAGCATCTCTTTGGTTTTCTCTTCTTTCACCTAACTACTCATTCCGTTTTTTCTCTTCTTTTTTTTTTAAAAAAAAGATTTTATTAATTTATTTTTAGAGAGAGGGGAAGGGAGGAAGAGAGGGAGAGAAATATCAATGTGTAGTTGCCTCTCGCTTGCCCCCTACTGGGGACCTGGCTTGCAACCCAGGCATATGCCCTGACTGGGAATTGAACCAGCGACCCTTTGGTTTGCAGGCTAGCACTCAATCCACTGAGCCACACCAGCCAGGGTATAACTACTCATTCTTTATTCGAGAATGTTCATCGTAGCATGGTTTCTGATCCTGGTTGTCAACATCCTTTGGCATCTTTAAGTGTAATAATTTGAAGTCAAATACTCCAGGGGTGGGGCTAGCCATTCAGTTTCTAGAAATGTACCTTCAACAGTGCCATAAGCAATGTTAGTGTGCCCCTCCACACCACTGCTTCATTTATATTGAACTTGTGAGCATCAAAAACCTCTTTTCACAGGTGCTATTTATTACATCTCTCCCATTCTGTACTCGTGGAAACTTTTTTTTTTTAAATATCTAAGGACTTAGACTTGTTCCTGTTGTATTTCAACATTTTAGGCTCAGCCTATGCCTGTCATGATCTCTTTAGATCCTGATTTTAGTTCTTTTCCGGCTTAGCATCATCCATGGATTTGTTAGATGTGCCAGTTTTGTCCTAATCCAAATCGTGGATAAAAATCTTGAAAAGGCCAGTTTTTTTTTTTAAGTTTTATATTAAAAAAAAATCTTATTTATTTATTTTTAAAGAGAAGGGAAGGGAGGGAGAGAAGTATCAATGTGTGGTTGCTTCTCACGTGGCTCCCACTGGGGACTTGGCCCACAACCCAGGCATGTGCCCTGACTGGGATTCAAACCTGTGACTCTTTGGTTTGCAGCCTGTACTCAATCCACTGGGCTACACCAGCCAGGGCTGAAAAAGCCAGTTTTGAGGACTTAACCTTTTTGGCATTATCACCTTCCCTCTAGCTCCCACACTGTGTATTGTGCCATACTGTGCATATAATAAATGCTTATACATAATTGTTGAATTCTACCAAATTCTACCTAATATCAAAAAAATATTATATTTTCATGGTAATGAGGAACTCTATCTAACTCTTTCTTGTTGGGTTTATCTCTTTCTTTCTAAGTTTCCCTTTCTCTTTAGTCCTCAGAACTCTAAGAACACAATGTAGCCTGCAAAGCCCAAGGAATAAACACTATGTCAATAACATGCTCTTTAATTCCTTTTGTAGCGTCTTCCTGATTGGCTGCAAGGTCAGTTTGTAGAAAACCCATTGCATTAAAGGAGATAACATCTGTGAATCCTTTGATTTCCTGTTTGGCTCTAATGTCAATATAATAATAGCTTCTTGTAGATATTTTTACTGTAGGATAAACACACTAAGCTCCACTTTTAAATACAAGGATTTGAGTATGTCAGTACATGCCAAAATGAGGGCTTCTGTGTATCTCCTGTAAAATAATCTTCCCATTACGTTGCTCGTGAGCAACAAGATGGTCAACATTAACATGTTGAAAGGGGAATGCAATGGCAATACTCCTCTTAAATGTGATCCCCATTCCCCAGATAACTCCAATCACAATCAGGGGAAGGAAAAAGCCTACTTTGACAGGAAATGGCTAGCAAGAATCTGGCAGCTCGGTGGCTATCTGAAGATTCTAAGAACCACACATTTGTTCAGATTAGAAAATGCTCTAATGTGAGGTTTGGGCACCAGGAAAATAGCACTAAAGTCCTGAGGAGTGTGTTTCTCTTCTCTGTCAGATTTTGGGATTGGGCATGATTGCCCAGAAAGGATGGGGATGTCACCCTCCCACCCCACCACCTGTTTGAGGGATGAGGCGGGGGGACGGAGAGTTTATTAGAATGTGTATTGGAGGGAAGGCTAGGAAAAGCATTTCTAAACCATTAGTTTGGGGTTTTTTGGTCACAACAGGAACTAATCAATTCTGAATTCCTAAATTTTATTAAGTAGGAGAGGGGAACTCAGGGGTGAGTATAAGCAAAAAAAAAGTTGAGAACCCAAACTAATCTAGGGTGATAAAGGTCAGAATAGTGGTTATCTGTCTTTGAGGGTACTGGGTGGAAGAGGGGTCAAGGGAGGCTTTAAAAAATGTTCTAAATTTTTATCTGGGTGGTTGTTACCCAGGTGTATAGGTAATAAAAAATCATTGAGATGTACACTGAAGATTTGTGCACTTAATTATATATAAATTATATAACCCTTAATTAAAAGGTTAAAGAAATAATAAAAGGATGAGTATCACTGGCTTACTAGCCGGGACAAGCTGTCTCCCTACAACTCATGGCGCTGGTATGGAGGTGGTGGCCTGCAATTTATCATGGAGATGTTAATGAGATACAAAAGGGTATTATTACCTTGAGGAGGCTGATAAAGTATACCACCAATCAAAGTTCTCTTATCTTTCAACAAACTGGGGAGGCTGATGCAGGGCCAGCTTGTCCCCTGGGGCCAGGAGGAACAGCCTGGACTCACAAGGAAGGAGGGGTGACAGATACTGGACAGCTTCTCTGAGTTTGGGGAAGAAGGCCTGCTGGGGCCCAGCTACCCACCAAAAAGACGCGGGTCTGCTGGCTTCAGATTAAGGCATGGGAGGTCAAAGGAAACCAAGGGGAAGAGATGCTAGCCCAAGGGAAGGTAGCGGGTCTGAGGAATGAGGTGAAGTCTGGGGGCCTTGGACGAACAAGGGGCCCAAACTCCATCAGACACTCAGCACCACCAATTTTCCACAGCTGCTGCTGGCGCGGGGCCAGGGGCACTGGGGCGGGCCGTTCCCCCCTTGTACAACATCAATGCATTTCTATCACCTTACAGGCAGGCAGAGCGGGAGAAGAGAGTCTAGAGAGTGACAGGAGAGGGGCCCTGGTATCAGGAGAGGGAGAAAAGGATTTTCGGGAGGCAGCTCCCGTGCTCCCACACACTCAGAAGGAAGGGGGAGCCTGTCTCAGACACCACTGCATGACAGTCCTTTGACTGTCCCAGTGGCCTCAAGAGAAGGGAGGTGGCACAGACTCACCTGCATGGTCCCTGGAAGAGCACTAACTGTTCTCCAACTGTTCGTACGTTTGGTCCTGACAGCCCCGCAGAGGCAGAGTCTTCACACATCTCACAGACAGAGACACTGCAGCTCACAGAGCTGACGTGATCGGCCTGCAGTCACCCCGCTGGTCGAAGGCCAGAACTTTCTCCCCTTTACCAAAGCGCAGGACCAGATCTGAGTCTCTGTTCTCCACGTTCAACAAAGCTCTCGCTGTTCTGGGGCACTGTGGCATGGACCTTAAATCTGAGGCCTCACCAGGAATTCACTACGCATTCATTAGTTCAGATTCTGTTTTCATTTCTGTTACAGAGGGTGATCATTCATCAACTTAAATAAGACTTCATATAGTATTCTGATAATAGGAGAAATCAGTGAAATAATGATCTCAGTACCTGCTATGTGAAATATAAGAAATGTAGAATTCTAGGTTTTTGTGGTTAGTCACATATACTTACATTTTGCTATACATGAAACATATAACGTATAGCAAATGAATAATTAAACTTGACTTAAAAAAAGTATAAGAAACCAAAATTTTTATAGTGGTAAAATATACATAACAAAATCCACCATTCTAATCATCTGTAAGAGTACGGTCCAGTAGCATCAAGTACTTTCAAGTGTGCAGCCACGACCACCATCGACCTCCAGAACTTTTCATCCTGAAACCCGGTACCAGCAAACATTAATCCTCTATCTGTTCTCAAGAGGAGCGTTTTACACAGTACCTTGCATAGGGCACATACTTAGGAAATGCTTCTTGAAGAAAAGTGAGCTTTATAGTCATAAAGGAGACCAACTATTACATGAATAAAACAAGATTAAAGGGAATCTATTTTTCCATAACTAAAGACTAATAGCATCCACAGCCAAGAGGAATTAAGAGTAATTTATGACTTGTTTACCCTTCTGGCATCAGCTCTAAGAATCTGTTAGGACCAAGACCTCTTGCTCCCTTTAGATGCATTAGCAGGTGGTGGTGAAGTCTAAAGCTGGGAGCAGGACAGAAGAGATGCCCAGCAGCCAGCGCTGGAGGCTAGGTGAGAGCTGTCACCCAGTGGAGAGGGACTCTGTGCTCTCCTAGGAAGCTGTCCTCGGCAGATCTCTGTGGCTTGGCAGTGACCCTGTAATGGAAATTCACTGAGGAGCCTGAATTTTAAGTCCTGGTGAGCAAAGCTTTCAAGTCTCTGTGCACAGAAGCAGCCTAGAGAGGAGGCAAAGGCCTCCCCAGTACCCTTTGGGTGAAATTGGGGAAGCAGATAAACAAGGATTACAAGGCTTTTCACTGCTGCCAGGGCACTGCGGAAGCATGGAAAGCCTGAATAAATGGCCCCTTCAGTTTAGAATTTTCTAATCTGGTAATGGCATGCAGCCCTAAGGGGACAGGGTTAAGAGGTAGCCTATTTGTAAGAGGGAAGTTCACTGGGTTTTTAAAAAAACTGACTAAGGGACCAGGAACGCACACCGCAATGGCCACTTGGCCACTAGTTGGCCCCCCTGACTTTGTTTGGCTAGAGAAAAAATTTTTGCTAAAGAAAAAAATTCTCCACTGGGACAGTGTTGCTGTCTGTGGTTTTTGACTCATCTGACAATTGTTAAATAGCTTTTCCTTCCTTCCTGGAGAATGTGCTTTACTTGGTGCATCATACTCGAACCCAAGGCTGGGAAGGTGATTCTGAGCTGGTGGACTGGGACTAATTGACAGATGCTCTATTGCAAGAGAGGGGACCAATGAACATCTGGGCTTTGGAAGTCACTTTATGATGTTTGGATTTTGTGCTGGCACCAAGCTCTGGGTTTGGAGCACTCTGCTGTCATACGGGGTGCACCCTTTCCAAGAAAAACTCTATAAAATGAAAATACTTTATTGCCACGGCCTTTGACTTCTTGAGAGTCACACAAGTACTGTAATCTCTTATAACATTTAATTTAATTTAAACTCGGTTCACCTAAAGAAAAAAATTAGTTCTGAGTCTGCCTATTTCACTTCTTAAAAAGCACCAGTCTTCTCTATGGTGTCACTGTTTTGTTTGCTATGTGCCAAACTCTTATTTCACATATGTGAAAAGAAAATTGGCATTGAGTCCATATGAACTAAACTACTGGCAAAGGCAAAGCAGGAGCTTGCCATTGAGAAGATTAGATTCCCAAGAAACTCCTCTAGCCGTGTCCAATATCCACAAACTGAAAAAGTGTGTATGTGTAAATATAAATGCACATGTTTGATTTGAAGAAGCGGATTCCCTGCCCCTGAATTCAGGTAGTATTCAATTAGTCATTTAAGTTAACCTGATCTTAAATATCTCAGTTGTACAAATAAATACATAACACAAAATAAATGTGCACTGATAGAAATAGGAAATCGAGAATCACTTTACTCTTATTCAAGTTTGAGCTTGTACATTTCAATCGACTTCTTTATTTGCTTAATAAATAGGATGATTCATACTTTCCTCATAAGTAAGACTGATTAGATCATTGTGTGTGTGTGTGTTGGGGCAGTAGGAAGGGAGATTTTCTTTTATATTTTTAATCCTTGCCCAAGGATTTTTTTTTCACTGACTTTTTTTTTTTTTTAAGAGAGAGAGTAAAGGAGAAGAAGGGAGAGAGAGAAACACTGATGTGAGAGAGAAGCATCAATTGGTTGCCTCCCATAAGCACCTAGACTGGGGACCAAACCTGCAGCCTGGGGAGGTATGTACCCCGACCAGGAATTGAACCGCAATCTTTGGGTTACAGGTAATGTTCCAAACAACTGAGCCACACTGACCAGGGTGAGGTTTTCTTTTAAATATTCAATATTTCAATTAATATTTTCTTTTATTTTTAAGGCTTTTTGTTATTTAAGTCTGCTATTTTGTAGGTTGTTTTGCCTTTGTATTCACAGATTCAAACATGGAACTAAATCAAGAGAGAAATGGAGAATTTTCTTAGCCAGAACCGTGGTGACTGGATACTACTCTGAGGTAGTAGTTGAACACTGTGCTCTCTGAACCCTGGATCCCGAGTCCCTGGTGAAAATGCAGCAGTGGCAACTGTGCCACCACAGCAGGCATCTACAGTCTGTGGATGTCCCATCTCTTCAGAACACTGTCCTTAGATCAAACTAGTAAGGGGTCTTTTGAAATCAGGAATGACTACAGGTGAGGTCTGGTAATCGTTTTAAACACAGTCACTTTTATAATTCAGTCTTACTGACAAAGGTAGAATATTTCTAAAAGAAAGATAGAGATCCAGTTTCAGAAAAGACATAGAAAACATTTTTCAAATTAGGATATTTCAGATTTTCATATTAATTTTCTAAAATAATCATTGCATTTTTCTCAGTCATGGGGGTACCACCTATGGGGATATATCAATGTCTCTGACAGGACCGTCAGTCATAGGATTCCATCTTCTCTACCTAGCTTCAGGGATAACATGTGATCCAGGCTTAACCAATAATACAGTGCCATTTTTCTTGGCAATAGTAATTAGTCCAGGGGGTGGGTGTATGACTCAAGTAGGACCAATTAGAGTCCTACCCTGAGGATGATTTATGAAAGATAGAAGACACCTGTTGCTTTTCACTGGCATTGCTCAGCTGGGAAGATGGGAATCTAGAGCTACTAACGGCCTCATTTCCTGCCACAAAGAAGACTATAATCTCTCAGAATGAAGCCAAGTATGGGCAGATTCAGCTGAGAGACAGAGTGAGTCTTGGAGGGGCTGAATCCCAGGTCCTACCCTGAACCCTGGTTCCTGCAGCTCTTTTTAATCACATAAGCAGTTCTAGTAACATCCCAGCTACATAACCAAGGTTGGTAAGAGTCAGGTCTTTATCACTTAACTGAAAGAGTTGTGAATAATGTAGGAGCTCATCTTAACCTGGGAATCACATTATTACTAACTTCTTTAGTGATTACTGGCTTTCCAGGTGCATGTTAATGTCACGTATCTTTTATAGCAACTTTTTGTTAGTGGCATCTCATATCGATTTATATGTCAAGAAAGAAATGCTGAAATTGATAAATTACAGTGGCAAAAACACTCCTATGGTTGTGTTAAATCAAGCAGAATTACGTAAATATAGTTCTACCCATTTCACATTTCTTAGCACATAGAGAAAGTTAGCATTAATTACTGAAGGTATCTACAGAGTCAGGAGTTTGTAGTACAAAAATTCTTAACCACATCTTATTCTATCACCATTGTTCATAACCTTATGGAACAAAAGAGGACAAGAACCAGATTGGAGAAGAATTAAAAAAAAAAAAACTTCATTCACAGAAGTGCCAGTTCTTCCTGTCCATATGTTTAGGTTCTGCTGCTTTCCCTAACCCAGAGCTGAACATCTCAGACATGCTGGCAGGTACAAACATGCTCCTTTTTAATTACACCACCAAACTGCTGCAATAACTGATTGCCAGTTAAATAATTATAATCAAGTGCCCATTGTGCATAACAATCATTTAATGACTGCCATCGGAAAACACTATAATAAAGAGAACTTTAATGAGGAAAACTGGAAAGAGGCCAAAGTTTTATGGCGGTTTGCTTAAAGGGAAAGAGAGCCATAATCTGTGTTTAAGATTAAAAGAAGCCTTTAATCCAGATGCTCAACATTAAACAAGGGAGTGGAGTCATGTTTTGATCAAAAGTTACTGCATGCGTAAAACAAAGTAATGTAAATGTTCTTTTAGAAAAGAGCTCCAGTAAATTATATTAAGTAAGTGTTTGTAACCATTTGCTTTGGAAAAAAATGAAAAAGAGGAAAAACATCTGATTTTCATTTTGGACAAGAATACTCAGCTAAAATAATAAAAGGGAATAGAATTTTACTTAATTTGTATAATATCATTGAAAGTGAGTGAGTTTTCATTCAATTTACCTAGTACCAGTAATATTTCTTCTGTATTGACCCTATTTATTTTTGCTCTCACTTCACTGAGTCAGGCTTATATCTTTGGGAGGTGTAATTATATTCTCACACAAAGTCTTAATTGAAATCGTTTTGATGATCTCAGCTTCAGCAAACAGTAGTTCTCATCTGAGGGGAAAAGAAAAACCCCAACTACAATCTCACCACATAAAACTCAGATCAACTGGCAGCTACTGCCACCACTGGTGCATGGAGTATTTGGCTAACAAATCAAGGCTGCAATTCCTAGAATTGCAGCCATTTTCTACGAACTGATATGCAGCCTGGCCAACTATAAACACCAGCACCTCCGGGCTTGCTAGAGTGAATGCTGAGAGAAAACTAAAACCAACAGAGTCAGTCCTCTCAAGGAAGAATAAAAAGGAAAAGCAAAAATGAAACCCACAACGGTTCCTATACATGAGAGCAGATTTGGGCCCCAACAGCTTTTCCAGTACTTCTGGGTACAAAGGAGCAGGACCTGACCCTGGTGAGGGCTGAGGGAAGTGTGTAGTGTGGTTTCTGTGCACATGGAAACACCCAGTTGTTGGGAAGTCATGATGATGTCTCAGGGTGGTAAAAAGACCCTGAGTATCTTAGGGAAACAAAATCACGCATGAGGACCCTGGTCGGTGTGGATAAGTTGGATGGAGCGTTGTCCCGTAAACTGAAAGGTCGCAGGTTGGATTTCGGTCAGGGCACATGCCAAGTTGAGGGTTCAGTCCCTGGTCAGGACGTGTATGAGAATGGTAAGGTCTCGCTCTCTAATGTTAATAAGCATGCCCTCAGGCGAGAATAAAAAACAAACGAACAAAATCACAACTGGGGATCATCTTTGTCCTACTAATGTGAACATTCATGGCACAATAAACTGCTCCAGGGCTCTTGAGATGCTACAGAATGTCCAGGTCCTGGGACATTAGTGTGTGGATATATACATGTTTAAGTGTGTGTGCCTGTGCGTAACAGAGACAAAGAGACACAGATTAACGCGGGGGGGGGGTGCGGGGGACCCCCACAATCTGCTTACCTGGGGTACAGGATACAGATAGGACAGGCCAGGACAGATTTTCTAAGACAATTGTAGCTTAAAACTAGCCCAAGAGAAGATATAGGAATTCAATTATGACACTGGAGCTTTTCCTGACATTCTAAGTTAAGGGTATCCACAAATTCTCCTTCAGGAAGTTCCTGCTTTTAGTTGTGTATCTAAGTACCTCCTGGTCTGTAAGTTGCCAGGGAAAACAGCATCAGTGTCTGCTTTATCAAAGTCTGTCCGTAGCATTTACCACAGTGGTTTATGCAGAGTGCAGGCTGCCCTTTGATATGTGTTTCTCACACAGGCTCTTCATCAGCCAGCAGGAGCAGCTCTTCTTTGTATCTCGAAGTCACTGCCAACCTCCAGTGGCCTTCCATGTGCTTCCTGACGAGTCTCCCCTTCTAGGAGTCGGGCACCTGGAGTTATGCTGTTCCTGTTCCCTTTCCTCACTAACCAGCGGTCAGAGCCTATGCTCTCTCCACCTCAGTTTTCTCCTCTGCAAAAGCTGATGTCAATAATAAGCCCAGCTGATAAGGTGTGAGGGTGTGAGAGTGTGAGTGTGAGTGTGGGCTCGATGAGGAATGCATATAAAGCCACATGCCTGGCACTGGTAAGTGTTCAATAAGTGGGAGCTATTATTAACACACATCACTGCCTTTAGGAGAAAATTTAAATTCAAATTTGTAGGCCAGGTATGTGATAGAGTCAATAATTACAACAACATAACTCACCTTACTCAGCCACTCACTCTAAACATTCTTGTTTCTACCTTTCTATACCCCAACCATTCCCCACATAGCAGCCAAGACTTAAAAAAAATGTGAATCACATTCCCTGTCAATCTCCTGCTTGAAACACAGCACAGGCTGTTCTCATGGCTATGAGAGCTCATATCACTTAGTCTCTGCCAGTGTCTCCAACCTTATTTCCTACAACTCTCCCGGTAACTCGCTTTCGTCAAGCTGGCTACATTTCCCCATTTCTTAAACTAAACGATCTTATTTCCAACGTAGGTCTTTGCACAGGATGTTCCCTCTGACTACAGGCTCTTGCCCCCAATTCTCACATGTCTGACTCCCTTCTCTGTACTCAGGTCTCAGCTCAGAAGCCACCTTCACCGACCTGCCAATCTAAATCGTCTAAGTCCTGACCTCTATCCTCCGATCTTCCATGCCCCAAACCAATTCGTTCTATCCCAACATCCTGCTGCTTCATCATTGTGCTCACCACTAGCAGAACATGTCTTTTTTTTTTTTTACTTGTTTATGGAACTAAACTGTAATAAGCTTCATGCAAACAGAGACCTTGCCTTCTCTTGACTACCACTGTATCTCCAGTGCTTAGAAGGGGCCAAGCACACAGCAGACACTGAATGAATATATGAGATACAAGAAGCATTGTACATGAACAATGATGCCGCAGCCCCCCTCAGAGTAGGCACCTTGGGACCTCACACAGATCTCCCAATCGCCATTAGCCGCTTCATCGTATTTTCCTGAACCTCATCAACAATCTGAAATCTCTTCCCTTTTAAAGGTGATTTTAGTTGTGAGAAAAGCCAGAAGTCACAGCATGCCAAATCTTGGCTGTAGGGGGGCTGAGTCACCTGGGTGATTTGATGTTTTGCCAAAAAACTCTGCACAAGACATGATGCATGAGCGGGCATGTTGTTGTGATGAAGCTGCCAGTCACCAGCTGCCCACAGCTGTAGCCTTCTGAATCATCCAAGTAATTTCCGCATAGGAACGTTCAAGTTTAACACAAAATTTGACGCAGAGTCATTGCTGTACTTAGCCATTTTGAATGCGGTGGCCACACAGTACACATGCTCACTCAACAGCGTCTACCGCCCCCACTGACTAGTACAGTGAGGTCGTCATTGTTCATGCACGTGCGTTCCAGTCCACTCTCCTTGGCTGCCAGCTACATCAATGTGCAAACTCTTCTCATTATATGATCCGTGACTGGATTTTTTCTGGACAGACCTTGTCATATACTGTATCCCCCACAGAGCCTTGTGCACTGGTAGTCACTTACTGGGCACTCAGTAAGCCTTAACGGAATTGAATTGCACTAACTTCAACCAAGTGGCCGATATCAAGGGGACAGATACAAAATTTCCCTTGGCACTATCCTGTCAGATCAGATGTACCATGAAGAGCTCATAACTGTGACCTGTGCTTATCAGGGAGTATGTGGGACCTAAAAGACAGTGGGCATGAGGGTGAATGTATGTAAATATATTTAGGGCTCACCGATGTTTCTGGGTTAAACAAAAGGGTGAGGAGACATAAATGTCTAAATTCACAGCACACAGTAAGCAAAACAGTGCATTAGCATAAAGTGAAACTGGGGTCAGTGTTACATTTAAAACACACTCTTATTTTAATATTTATATAAATTCCCAGTCAGGTTCAGATAGAAGTAGAGTGGGATTTGGAGGCAGAAATCAGTTTTCTTAAAAAAATTTTTTTTAAAAAACCTTTACCCGAGGATTTTTTTAAAAACTGATTTTATAGAAAGACACAGGGAGAGGGGCGGGGGGGGGGAGAAAGAGAGAGAGAGAGGGAGAGATATGTGAGAGAGAGACATTGATTGATTGCCTCCTGTATGCGCCCCAACTGGGGATCAAGCCTGCAATCTAGGTATGTGCCCTGACCAAGAATTGAACCTGCAACCTTTTAGTGTATGGGATAATGCTCCAACCAGCCCAGCCACCTGGCCAGGGCAGAATTCACTGTTTTCTGAAGTTGAATAGCACCATAAACTATACTATCTCGCATAGCACTTAGAAATGACCCTATCTTGCTTTTTTGCAACAGGTTTGCCACCAAAATACAGGTGTTGTAAAAATCACCACTAAATTAAAGCCAAAATGGGAAAGGAAAAGACTCATATTAACATCATCGTCACTGGACATGTAGATTTGGGCAAATCTACCACTACTGGCCATTTGATCTACAAATGTGGTGAAATCAAGAAAAGAACTGGCGAAAAACTTGATAAGGAGGCTGCTGAGATGGGGAAGGGTTCCTTCAATTATGCCTGGGTCTTGGATTAGCTAAACATGAGTGTGGTATCACCACTGATACCTCCCTGCGAAAATCTGAGACCAGCAAGTATTATGTGACCATCATCAACACCCCGGATACAGAGACTTTATCAAAAATACAAGTTCAGGCACACCTCAGGCTGACTGCTGTCCTGATCGTTGCTGCTGGTGCTGCTGAGTTTGAAGCAGGGATCTCCAAGATGGGAAGACCCATGAGCATGCCCTTTCTGGCTTATACACTGGGAGTGAAACAACTGATTGTTGGTGTTAACTAAAGGGATTCCGCTGAGCTGCCCTACGGCCAGAGAGATATGAGGCAATTGTTAAAGAAGTCAGCTCCTACATCAAGAAAATTGGCTACAACCCTGACATAGTAGCATGTGTGCCAGTTTCTGGTTGGAATGGTGACGACATGCTGGAGCCAAGCGCTAACATGCCTTGGTTCAAGGGAGGGAAAGTCACCTGCACAGATGGCAGTGCCAGTGGAACCACGCTGCTTGAAGCTCTGGACTGCATCCTACCACTGACTCGTTGAACTGACAAGCCTCTGCATCTGCCCCTCTAGGGTGGCTACAAAATTGGTGGCATTGGCACTGTCCCTGTGGGTTGACTGGTGTTCTCGAACCCTGCATGGTGGCCACCTATGCTCCACTCAGTGTTACACGAGAAGTAAAGTCTGTTGAAATGCACCATGATGCTTTGAGTGAAGTTCTTCCTCGGGACAATGAGGGTTTCAATGTCAAGAATGTGTCTGTCAAAGACGTTCACTGTGGCAATGTGGCTGGTGACAGCAAAAATGACCCACCAATGGAAGCAGTTAGTTTCACAGCTCAGGTGATTGTCCTCAACCATCCAGGTCAAATCAGCACTGGCTATGCATCTGTGCTGGATTGTCACACAGCACATGCTGCTTGCAAATTTGCTGAACTGAAGGAGAAGGTTGATCGTCGTCATTCTGGGGAAAATCTAGAAGATGGCCCAAAGTTTCAATCTGTTGATGCTGCCATTGTTGGTATGGTTCCTGGCACGCCTGTGTGTACTGAGAGCTTCTCTGACTATCCTCCTCTAGGCTGCTTTGATGTTCATGACATGAGATGGGGCTGTGGGTGTCATCAAAGCAGTGGAAAAGAAGAAGCTGGCAAAGTCACCAAGTCTGCCCAGCAAGTTCAGAAGGCTAACTGAGTATTATCCCTAATAGCTGCTACCCCAGTCTTAATCAGTGGTAGAAGAAGGGTCTCAGAAAGAACTGTTCATCTCAACTGACCACTTAAGTTTAACAGTAAAAGACTGGTCAGTGATTACAATGCATCATAAAACTTTCAGAAGGAAAGGAGAATGTTACGTGGAACATTTGTGTGTGCGTGTGTGTGGCAGTTTTTAAGTTATTAGTTTTTAAAATCAGTACACTTTAACGGAAACAACTTGATGAAAAATTTGTCACAGAACTTTGAGACTCAGTACAACAAGGTTTAATGAGGAAAAAGAATGAAAGAAACAACCCTATCTTGAATTCACTCTCATTGTTTCAAACATGTTAGTCTTATCCCTTCAACCTCAGGTCAGAAATTGGATCCCATGCTTTTCTAGGACTTGAAGTTCAGAAGACTTAGAACTGAATCCTACGTCTTCCATCAGTTCTAAGACGTTTGGTGAATTATTTATCCTCTCTTAGCCTTAATTTCCACACCTATTAAGTGAATAATGGCACTCATTCCACAAAGGAATGATATGAGAAATAAATGGAAAGATTTACATAAAAGGCCCGTTGATGTATTTAATAGAAAATAGGTACTCAACAAATTACAATTGCCTTCCTCGATAGATGGTAGGTGTTCAAAAAATATCTACTAGATGACAGCCAAATTGAAGTGGAAAGCATGCCAGGAAACAAGCATAATGAAGAGTGGCAGGAAAAACCCAAAGTATCAACTGGAAAAAATAAGGCCCAAAGTGCTGTAAGATTTTCTTATTACTCTCCATATAAGAAGATCTGCAAACAGTGACATTTTATGGCTTGATCACAGTGACAAGTGGCAGTGAGGGCTGAATATCAGGACGTCACTGAGTGTCAGAAATCACTGGTTAACTACAAAAGAAAAGGAAAGGGAAAGTATGTTCCTGAGGACATATTTGCCTTAAATCTCCATGGTATCAGAGAACTCATAGCAGGATTCCAATGGAAAAAAGCAATGGGAATTTAAGTATTCCTTGATATTATCAAGAAATGCAAGTCATCAGGAAAAATTCTTGTGTTCAAATCACTCTGACATTACAAGGCTCCAACACAAAAACTTGTAGCTGCTGGAGTAATTACAAAGGTTAGGTGAAAAGTAAATCAAAGAAAGCAGTGAACTGACTACTTTCAACAATCTTGGGGGCATATATTTACAGGAAAAGGACAGGACAGGTCACTTTTTGGGGTCTACTAACATCAAGCCCTAGGAAATGAGAGAAATAGTGGCAACAAAAAAGAAAGGAAAGGGACTTCCAGCCAATATGGAGGTGTAGGTAGATACACTTTGCCTTCTTGTATAACCAAAAGAAGGACAACAACGAATCTAAAAACAAAAATAACAAGAACTGCCGGGAAGTGGAACTGTATGGAAGTCCAACAACCAAGGAGTTAAAGAAGAAACATTCATCCAGACTGATAGGAGGGGTGGAGATGGGAAGCTGGGGCAGAGAGGATTGGTGGCAAGGAGTGGTGGCTGGAGGACAGGGGCATGACAGACAGTGTCTGGAGGACCGGGGGGTACCACATTCACATGTGGATAAACTAGGAGGAACAATTGGGGAGTGAAACAGACCATACAACACAGGGTTCTAGTGAGGGGAAATAAAGCCTCAAAACCTCTGACTGTAACATCCTGTGGGGGTTGAGGCAGTGGGAGAAACTCCCAGACTTACAGTAGAGTTCATGGAACAGACCCACAGGGTCCTAGAATGTACACAAACCAACCCACCTGAGAATCAGCACCAAAAGGGCCCAATTTGCTTGTAGGTAGTGGGGGAAGTGACTGAAAGCCAGCCAAGACCTGAGCAAGCAGCATTGTTCCCTCTCAGACCCCTCCCCGACATACAGCACCACAATACAACGACTTGGGTTACCCCACCCAGGTGAATACCTAAGGCTCCATCCCTTACTAGGTAACAGGTGCGCTGAGACAAAGAAATATGGCCCTAATGAAAGAACAGACCAAAACTCCAAAAACAGGACTAAGGGATGAAAAGATAGCCAACCTAAGATGCAGAGTTCAAAACACTGGTAATCAGGATGCTTACAGAAATGGTTGAGTATGGTTACAAAATACAGGAAAAAGTGAGGGCTATTCAAAGTGAAATGAAGAAAAATATACAAGGAATGAACAGTGAAGGGAAGGAAACCAGGACTCAAATCAATGACTTGGAGCAGAAGGAAGAAATAAATATTCGACCAGAACAGAATGAAGAAACAAAAATTCAAAAAAATAAGGAAAGGCTGAAGAGCCTCTGGTACAACTTAAAACATTCCAACATCCAAACCATAGGGGTGCCAGGAGGAGAAGAGGAAGAGCAAGAAATTGAAAACTTATTTGAAAACATAATGAAGGAGAACTTCCCCAATCTGGCAAAGGAAATAGACTTCTAGGAAGTTCAGGAAGATCAGAGAGTCCCAAAGAAGTTGGACCCAAGGGAACACACAGCAAGGCACATCATAATTACATTACCCAAGATGAAAGATAAGGAGAGAATCTTAAAAGCAGCAAGAGAAAAGGAGACAGTTACCTACAAAGGAGTGTCCATAAGACTATCAGCTGATTTCTCAAAAGAAACCTTGCAGGCAAGAAGGGGCTGGAGAGTAGTACTCAAAGTCATCAAAGGCAAGGACCTACATCCATGATGACTCTATCCAGCAAAGCTATCATTTAGAATGGAAGGGCAGATAAAGTGCTTCCCAGATAAGGTTAAGTTAAAGGAGTTCATCATCACCAAGACCTGATTACAAGAAATGTTAAAGGGACTTTTTTTTAAGAAAAAGAAGATGATCAAAAATATGAACAATAAAATGACAACAAATGTACAACTATGAACAACTGAACCTAAAAAAAAAAACAAAAGCAAAAACAAACTAAGCAAACAACTAGAACAGGAACAGAATCACAGAAATGGGGATCACATGGAGGATTATCAGCAGGGAGGTGGAGGGGGGTGATTGGGGAAAAGGTACAGGGAATAAGAAGCATAAATGGAAGGTACAAAATAGACAGAGGGAGGTTAAGAATAGTATGGGAAATGGAGAAACTAAAGAACTTACATGTATGACCTATGGACATGAGAGAAAGTGGGGTAATGCTGGCAGGAAGGGGAGTGCAGGGTGGAGGGGAATAAAGGGGAGAAAAGAATGGAACAACTGTAATAGCATAGTCAATAAAATATATTTTAAAAAAAGGTTACCATAGTAGAAATCTGTCAAGCTGTTTGCTCACCCTGCAGTCATTATCCTTATGACAACCATACCAGTTTTCTCATTTTTCACGTATTTATCTCTGAATCTCAAATCATGTGATTTAAGTGGTCTGTTCACTTCATTGTCACTGGAGGTGGGTATATATCCTGGATCTGAACAATGAGAATTACCCTCCTGCCCCTACCATGATTGGGTCACTAGTAACCAGTAAAGTAGGACATTAGCTGACACCATGGGGAACAAGCCTAGAGTTACCAGTGCCATGTTGCTATCACGAGGCTAGAGACTACCTAAGAATGAAACAGTGTAGAGAAAAGCCAGGTAAGAGAAGGTGACGGAAAAGTCACTATTGACATTTGTTTTGAACACTTGGATCTAGTGATGTCTAAAGCTAAAAGTATCTATGAATTCTAAGTTACTTAAACAAATATATCTCCATGTTTGCTTAAATCTCTTTGAGTTAGCGTCTAACTTACAACTAAAAGAGTTTGATTGATACATAAGTAATCTTGTAGAGTTTAATCCTAAAGGTGTTATCTAAAAAGGCAGTTCATGAAGTATTTTTCTGAGTTTTTTCTCTCAAAAAAGGGAAGAGTTAGAGTTAGAATATGTGAGATACTAGGGAATCACCTGCATTTCTCACACCAACAATACCATTTGACCAAAATTTTATATATATACATACACATATGTATATATTCTGTTGAGTATAAATGAGACAATTGTGCTACACTATGAAGTTACTGTAGACAGAAGGAGACCTATTTATTAGTTCCCTGCCTGATCTTTTATCTTCATCTGCCCATCAAAGAGTTCAACATCCATTCATTCATTTGAAAATATTCTCAGTAAATGACAAATAAATGTCAGGTATTATGCTAGGTACTGAGGATAAAAGATGAGTAAGACATAGTTCTTGTTCTCAAGGAGCTAACAAATAATTATGATTCGGCATGGCAAGCATGAGAAGGGATCCATGAGAGCTTCAGAAAGGGTGAAGCGTTGAGGGAGGAGGTTTCTGCCAGGCTGAGAGGACAAATGCAGAGGAATAGGCAGGAAGTGTGAAAAGTCCAGGGTGGTTAGGGCAGATGAGCTTGAGAGGTAGGCTGGAGCCGCTGAAAGAGCTATCTTTGAGTGCCGCGCTGAGGTGCTGATCTTACCCTGAAACAACACTGAGGCTTTGGGAGTTCCTGAGCAACATGCTCAGGTTTGTGTGTTAGAAAGGGTGGGGCGTGGGCCGGAGGGGACAGAGACTGAAGGCAGGACTCACCTGCTCCTATGATCATCAATGGGAAGCTGTAGGGACTTTGATGGAGAAAAACCAGTCCCGAGTAGGAGGCAAGTGTCTACAGTTCTAACCTAAAAAGCACCGAAAACTAACCCAGTGCAGATGACTTAAGAGGAATTCTTGTCAAGAAGATGATCTGCATCCTAAAGGACAAAGACAAAATAAGAGCAATGTAGGGAGAGGGGAATAAATGCCTATGCTCCTTTGGACTCTGGGACTCAGCTCTCCATCCTAAATTCTCGCCCCAATCTAAATTCCATTCACCCTCCTGGCTTGATTTTAGGGATGGCCTCTGTTCCATATTGGCTAGTGGCCCCTTAGTCCCTCTACACTCTTTTGGCATCCCATATTTGTTTTTAGACCTGCTCACTTACTACATTTCTCTGAACCTCAACTTGCTCACCTATAAAATAGGAATACTGACGTTTACCCCAGGATAAGAATTAAATGAGACAAATTTCACAGAGCACTCTGCAGAAAGCTTGGCATGTGATGAACACTCAATAAACAGAAGTTGCCATACTCCTGCTGAAGATGAAGCGAACTGCACTACTAAGAAACAAAGATACTCAAACAAGAGCCCCTTTTTTACTTGCCAAGGTTTTCCAGATCTTACAGTTAACTGAATCTTGTAAGAGCGAGGCAGAAGCTCTTTACTGAGTCATTACAGCACAGGGACTAATACAAATGCACTCTTTCTGAAGGCCCATGAGAAATCCAGTCAGGCTACCGTGGATGGCGCTGGACAAGGAGAGGCATGTTAATGCTCCCAGATGCAGAAACACAACTTTCATACTTTGCCTGTCAAGTGACAAGGTCAAATGTATCATCACTCTTTCTCTAAGAGGATGGGAATGGCTGGAGAATGTTTTGTGACTGAAGGAAGAACTCAGCAGACAAATAGGTAGGCTAGTTGGTGATGTGGCTTTTTTTGATTCTTAAAGCCAAATCTATGGAGGTATCTTATTTATAAAATTTCCTATTACCCTCTTCAACCAAGCACTTTGCTGACAAGTCAGGACCTGTTACCAATGGGCCTGGCTTAATTGTTTGCGCAAAAGAACAAATTCAATAATGAGATGAGAAAGACGTAACACAAAAACTCAACAAGATTGGGCAGCTGCACATTGCTTCAGCATTTCCATTCTTAACCCACCCACACAGAGCTTCGAGTCCCAGAGGGGCAAATCTGCAGAGTTTGCAAACACATAAAAATATATTAAGTCCATTTAGGGCAGTAGTTCCAAACCTACTTGAGACCAAAGATGATATCTTTTGAGAATTTAATGACACTAAGCCTCCCCCAATACACATATGTGCAACAGTTTGTATACAACCCCGGGTGTTTGGGAATCATCCCCCCATGCTCCTCGCCACCCGCACCACACAGCCACCCCCTCCCCCCACCCCAGTCCATCTTGGTCCTATAGGAATTCAAAGGAACAGTTTACAGGGCTTGAGAGAAGAGGTAGCAGAGTCGAGAGTTCCTTCTCTCAGGGCTCAGTTTTCTCCGTGGCACAGTTCATTGCCTCGAGAGCCATCTCTTTGCAGGCAGAGGGCTAATGACTGATGTGAAACTCAGAGCTGTAACACTTATCTGTCTGCAGTGCCTAACTCTGAGTGGCTGTGGAAAACCCTGGAATCTTAGTGATTTCCAAGGTGCTAAGTAAGCAAAAGTCCAAGAGGATGCTCTGGGAGAACAGGGTGAAGAGAGCGACAGGCACAGTCCAGGCCTTGGAGACAGCCACCACGCGCCCTGCCTGCCCTGGGAGGGAGCAGGGAAGCCTGTTCTCTCCTGCTCGGCCCCACTGAGTTCTTCCGTTACCATTTTCACTTATGCAGAGACTGCAGATTCTTTCCATGATCTGTACCAAATCCAAATGGTTAAAAATAATTTGCTAAATACCTTCCTAGATAAATTGAAATTCTAGGTCTTTTTGAGCCTTGTCCAGCCGTCCCTCAAAGGGTGAGCCAGGCTGAAAGTCACGCACTTTTCTAGCTGAATCCCTGAGTCAAACTTTTGCTTGTCAATCTTCTGATGTCACAAGTCAAACTGTGCCATGAAAGACTGAGTAAGCATCTTTAGGAAACAGAAACTCCACTGTAAAAATGACAGGTATTTCCAAAGGCAAAACGTCTCTGCCCAGTTTCCAACTCAGCTACTGTATATAAATTTAGCCATGACACTGGGAGAGGAATTTTTAAAAATAGAAGTCAAAGGTGAAAAGAATAAATAACAACAATGTATGAGTCACTGTCTTAGGCAAGACACATCAAGTGGTAAACAAGACAGTCTTTACCCTTATGGGGAATATGTATTAAGTCCTCATCCAAGGATATATGCTTATTGATTTTAGAGAGAAGAAGGAAGAGAGAGAGAAATGTTGATGTGAGAAAGAGACATCAATCCGTCACCTCCCTACACACCCCTACCGGGGATTGAACCCACAACCTTTTGGTATAAGGGATGACACTTAAGCCAACTGAGCCCCCCGACCCGGCCAGGGCATTATGGGGATTATATATGAGTGGGGGCTGGAGTAGGAGACAAAAATATACACAAATAAATAACTTCAGATAGTGATAAGTGCCATAAAGAAAATAAAAGGTAAAGAAAGAAATAAAAAAAGGTTGAGGTACTATTTTTACACCCATTTTACATTAGACAAAACAGAGGTCAGGTGAGTTGCTCCAGGCGACCCAGCTAGTAAGCAGTGAGTTTAAACTCAAGTCTGTCTGAGTCCAAAGTTGTTCCCAACCACTATCCCATACTATCTACTCAGTTTCCAGAGAAGTCAGAGAATCTGGAGAACAATAAGGCGAGAGACCACCGTTCTTTTTAATTAAAAGTCCCTCCTTTAGGACATCAGCAAAATTCTGAGATCTGTAAACCCAAAGGAGTGTGGTATCAGCTGCCATTGTGATGCTAATGCAACTGACATTTGAATTCTGTATATGATATTTAACACATGTTAACCCTGAACGCCACCCTCTCAGATGGTAATTACTGTCCCTATATTTCATAAAAGAACACTAAGGCTCAGAGAGTCTAAGTAACTTGTTGAAAAATCACAGAGCTTATAAATGCAGAAGGTGTAATCCAGGCCTCCTGCCTCCAAGCACATCGCCTTTTCCATTACACCACGCTGCCTTCCAGAAGACTCCCCAAGGAGCTCCATTTGTCTCCCACTGGGAGACAAGGCAGTAACTAACTTGGCAGTGCAGACAGAAAGGAGTGACTGTTTTGCATCTCTGCCAAGCAAGTATTCATGCCCTTTGCAATATGACTTGGAAACAATACCCAACTGATCCTTAGTAGCTTAAACATTCTAGAATTTGCTGAAGAATTTTCTCACCTTCTCCAAATGGGGTCCAAAATTAAGAGGGGAAAAACATATTTATGTCTCATTCAGAATTCAAAAAGTAATAAATCCTTCAAGGGCCTGGCAAGTTTCTCTAATCCACTGTAATCATGTTTCCTTGTATAACAAGTCTTGTGATGTCTGCAGCCGTGTCTTGCTATAGTAACGGCAGCCTGAGAGCTGGAGTTCTTCTTCTCGTGCCTGGGGGATTATTCCATTTTCCACATTAGGAAGAAGCCACAGACTTTAGGTTCTAAAACAGAGCCAGAAACACTGACTAGAATCCAGATGCCCTAAATATAATCAGAACTCAATTTTACTGCCGTCTGTGAAAGACACAAATGAAAAGAATGTACCAACTTCTAGAATACTGGTCCAGAAGGCAAAGTTATAAATAGAGCCAACACGGGTTCTATTTCACTGAGAGATCTTAAAGCTTTGGAGACCTTCCAGTTATCTCCCCTGCTTCATATCCCTGGCATTTTTATTCTTACAAAAGCCAAACATAATACCAGGGAAGGAGGATGTATTAAAGGCTCATCCTAATAAACCAGGGTTTCATGTAGCTCTAGAACTTTCTGGAGATGTCTTTAAAAAAAATTATTTAGATTTTCAGGGATTAATTTGATAGATACATGATTTTTCTCTATGGTCAGACAACCACTTCTCTCTAATTGTTATTAAAAAATAAATTTTTAAATTTTAAAAGAAGATTTAATTTAATTTAATTTAATTTAATTTTATTTTTATTTTTTTCCCTGTGAATGACTTTATTGAGATCTCTGCATTTTGGCATGCTATGGAACATTACAATTTTACATAGGCTACAGAGTTAAAATAAGACGTGTATTGTGGCTTGGAAAATATTGACATCATCTGCTATAACATAGATCAGAATACCTCTGGGTAAACTAATTCATTACGCAGTCCCCTTTGACAAGTGTTGGAAGTGGAATATTCTTTTTTTTTCTTTTTTAATTTTATTTTATGTTTGTTCAATTACAGTTATTTGCATCCTCTCCCCTCCCCTCCTCCCTTCCCCTCCAGCCCCCTTCCCCCCCAGCCTCCCTCCTCCCCCTCCTTAGTTCTGTCCACGTGTCCTTTACAGTGATTCCTGAAAACCCTTCTCCCCATTGTCCCCTCCCCCCTCTCCATTGTTAGACTGTTCTTAATTTCAATGTCTCTGGTTATGTTTTGCTTGCTTTCTGCTTTTGTTGGTTGTGATCCGGTTAAAGGTGAGATCATATGGTATTTGTCCCTCACTGCCTGGCTTACTTCACTTAGCATAATGCTCTCCAGTTCCATCCATGCTGTTGCAAAGGGTATAAGCTCCTTCTTCCTTTCTGCTGCGTAGAATTCCATTATGTAAATGCACCATAGTTTCTTGATCCACTCATTTGTAGATGGGCACTTAGGTTGTTTCCAGCACTTAGCTATTGTGAATTGTGCTGCTATGAACATAGGAGTGCAAAGGTTCTTTTGAATTGGTTTTTCAGGATTCTTAGGGTATAATCCCAGTAGTGGAATTGCTGGGTCGAAAGGCAGTTCCATTTTCAATTTTCTGAGGAAGTTCCATACTGTTTTCCACAATGGCTGTACCAGTCTGCATTCCCACCAACAGTGCAGTAGGGTTCCCTTTTCTCCACATCCCCTCCAACAGTTATCTGTTGCTTTGTTGATGATGGCCATTCTGACTGGTGTGA
>PVJI01016300.1:0-38574 GCA_004026765.1 Micronycteris hirsuta
AAAAAAAAAAAATAGTACAGAACAGAGAAAGGAAGAAAACTTGGGAGTGCAAGAGACCAGGTTGCAATGTGAAGTGGGCTAATCGTGTTTCAGGGTAAGACTTCATGAGAAGGTGAGGCTTCTGCAAAGATTTGAGTGCTTGAGGGAGTTGTCTAGAAGAAGAGAATCTCAGATGGAAGAACTGGTCAGTTGTCTTGTGTTTGTGGCAAACAAGCAGGTTAGAATGGCTGCAGGAAAGTGAATTTGGTGTAGGTAGGAGGAGGATCTTAGAATAGAGAGATCTTGGGAACCATCTCACAAAGGCCAGTGTGTGCACTTTGGCCTATATTCTGAGTGAAATAGGAAGCCAATGAAGGGGTTTGATGAGAGAAACAACACTATCTGGCTTATTATAAATCTTACCATTGATATTCATGTATTTCCAATAAAATGTTGAAGAATGGGGCTTATAAGTAAAGGAGTACCTAGCATGCCACTGAATAATTGCACTAGAGAGGACTCTCCCAGGAGATTTGCCTTCTGTACCTGTGCCATGACACAAATAGAAATCATGTTCTTTTGGAAAAACTGGTCTCCCTGATTATTGAAAAAAAAGAATGAAAAAGAAAAGTTTTTATTTTCTAAATTTTCTCATTAATTAAACAAGTTAACGTTGGTTACAGAGAAATCTGGACTGTTTCATGGGGAGCTCCTTCAAGTAGACTAGAACGTAGGATTGAGGAAGGAATGATTCTTTCCAACAGATACATTCTTGTCTGTCCTTCTACACTGCAGCTAGGAGTGTGTTGTTACTGAGAGGGTTCAGATTGTGCAGCTGAGGGCGTCACTGTACTTCAGCTGAGTGTCCTCAGGCCAGTTAGCCTGCAGCTATGTCCTGTTTTGGGATCTAGTTGTAATCAGTGATACATTGTTTAATTTACATGAATCTGACTTCTCATTTCTCAGATGTTTGTTAATAGGAATAGGAGTATTATCCATGAATCACTTTAACCTGAACAAAATGAAAACACAAATGGTCGGAAGTAGCAGGGGAGTCGTGTGGAAGAGCCAGGGAGGACATGAGTAGCCTCCAACAGGAAAACTGTCCAGACAAGGGCATCCCTGTCAACTCGTTCATCAGAAGCATTTGGATTCTATGCACACAGCATTTACATTGAGTTCTCAAGACAGTGGCCTCTGAATTTTCCCAACAGAGGTGGCATATGGATTAATTGGCAGCTACAGTTATATCAAGTACTCACATATTTAAAACACACCTCTTCAGAATTGGGAAGCATCAAGTACATGAGGTAAAAGGGGAGATAAGAGTCGCCACAAGAGTCCCTATGATATTTTGAAAAGTGTAATGGAACTGGATTGGAACAAACCGTGGAATAATATTTTGTATGCCTAATAAAATTCTTGGCTGTAACCACTCAGAAATCACCAAAGAGTAATTAAAAGGTTTCATTTGAAGTGAGCACAGAAGTTCCTCATTAGAGGCATATGTTGAAGTGAGCATATTTTATGTAGGGGAAAAAAGCAAACTGATTTGTAGAGGGTGTAATAGTGTTAACCTGATACAGAAAAAAGAAAAATCTCTAGGAATATGTCTTGCAATTTGTGTTTAAAAAAGAACAAGTGGAATATATGCAGAAAATGTGTTAGAACTACATAGAGGAAATAAAGCATCCACACTAAACTTTAAATGTATGTATTAATATTATAACCCCACAAAAGCGTTTCAGAATTTATCTGTTTTAGTTTGAGCATTTTGCTACTGAGATAATTATTTGGAATATTAATGCAGAAGAAGCATCTATGTTCCCTTGAAGCATGGAAGGATCGGGCTTATGACAATGCTTAGAAAGATATTTCAGTTTCATGATTCTCAACCTTCATTGTGTAGAAGAATTATGTGGGGAATTCCTAAAATGCAGATCCAAAGGCTTCAGTCTCAGAGACTGACATTTGTTTGATCTGGGATAAGGCACAGATATCAGTGTGGTAAACTACACGCATGAATCTAATGAATCTGATGTGTGTTGCTTGGTACACATCGAAAAACACAGGACAAGTCTAAATCAAAAGTAACGAGGGCTTTACCTTGGGGTGGCAGTAGGAATGAAAAGAAGACAGCAAACTAAGACGACATAGTGAGTGTTCAACTGGAAATGTTGACCAACTAAATGCAAACACTGGGGGAAAGTGGACTCATGAGTAGCTCTAAGGGCGAGTTTAAGTCTCAGCAAGGAAGAATATGTTAATTTTGTTAAATGCCATAAAAATGTCAAGTAAACTACATTTGAATGCGGAAAGTTAAATTTTGCTATAGGAAAGCCAGAAATAAAGATGGCACAAGGAGAGGGGAGCAGAGATGCTCACTGGGTGTTTGCTTTGGGGTCAGGGAGAGGGACGGAAATGAGAGCCTTGGGTCAGCAATCGGCAGTCCTTTGGAAGTCATGAACAAGTGAAATTGTGCATGTGGATGAAGGGCTCAAAGAACCCATGAGTGGAAGGGGGCTGGGGGAACGGGGAAGGACAGAGGTTTGGAGATTGTTGTGATAATCTTTTTCCAAGAGAAGAGGCCCTTTAAATACAATTAGAAGGGAAAGAAGGGTTTAATTTTGGGAAGAGGAAAAATAGCAGAATCTAAGTAGAGGCTACAGCTTCTAAGAAAGCCCAGAGACAGAGGAACTGGAAAAGGTGCTGCCTGAGAGTATCACTGGGGGAGACGTGACTGGGGGACTAGCAAGGAATCGTATTCGGAGGTGATTTGTCTTCATAGAACAAGTAAAAAAAAAAAAAATGTTCTTTACAGTCAGAGCAGGGAGAAGCCACAGGAGGCTTTTCAAGGAAGGCATGTCCAAGAACAATTGCTAAGGCCCTGCCATAAGATGCTGTCTGTGTCTCAAGTAGGTATAAACTGCACCATCAATGCCAGCCTGCAGTTGTATCATTAAGATGCCCCCCTGCTAATCCTGACACCTCATGCACTGTGTTATCTCAGAGAAATTACTTAATTCAGTGTTTCTCAACTTTGGTTTCATATTAAAATAAACTGAGTTGCTTTAAAAATACCAATGTCTGTCCCTACCTTCCAGAGAGCCTCAACTCAAGCTCTGGTGGTATTTTTAAAGCAACTCCAGGTGTTTCTAATGTGTCTCCAAGACTGAGACCCGTTGACTGTCACTCAATGTTTTTATTTCCTTATATTTGAAAATAAGCTGATAATCATGTTTCCTGAACCTTGGAGGTTCTGTGAGAGGGTGATATGCAATGGTACCCAAAATCACTCAGCATGAAGCTGAGTGTGTAGTAAGAATGAAATTGCATCAGCTGTGCACATGTCTTTTGTGAGTAGCAGATCCATGAGAACAGCTTTTCCTTCTCAACTCTCAGATTGGTGCTTTATCACACAATCGTTCTTTTCCATTAACCAATAATAAAAGGCTGTTGTATGGGTACCTGGTGAGGGTTCCCTGCTTTCTGCTTATAGACACAGTAAAAATGTGTTTACCAAAGGTGTGCCCTAAAAAATTATTTATGTTGCTTTTTGTATTCTTTCTTGAATACAAATTTGTTTTCTCCTCTCCTTCCCCTATCAATCAATCTTCCTCATCACCATTAGCATTAAAAAACAAAACAAATAAAACAAAAGGAAAAACAAACACAATACCTAACAAAAGCAACAGCAACAATAACAAAATCTTCATTTAAAGGACGGATGCGCATTTAAATGCGAGTGTAGATGAAATTTTTAAAGGTTGACTATCGTTACAGTGATGACTTATCTCTCTTTAAAACAAGAAATAAATTGTGCTACACAGAATAACTGTAGAATCAAAATTTTAAGTAACACCATTGCGTTCTCTATAGAAGCCCCTAATGAGAAACTGTTCAATACCATCTGCCTGAATGAAGCTACCTCCAGCCCCCGTTCTTGAATCCTTAGGTGATATGTAACTTTGAACTTGGTGGGCTGAGTAAAGCGTGGATCATAGCAGGCTTCATTTTACTGTCTGACTTGGGCCCCTGTGTAGATTTAATCTTAGGAAGCTATAACTCAGTCTCTAGAGTTCTCATTATACTTTTTCATATATCATGATCCATCATCTCGTTAATGTTTGAGAATGGTTGATTTTCCATCATTTTGTATTTCCTCAGATGTCCACTGGTGAAGTCGTGTACATCCACCCAGTAACTGTGTGGGGTCAGCAGAGCTGGTCACAACAGAATCATCATTTCAGAAAGTGTAGAAGCCCTATGTTTAATTTATTATTTTGTTCTTAACAGTTTTCTTTAAATGATGTTGACACATGTCTTCTCCAATGAATAGAAGATATCAGCATGACACAATTTAAGATGACCATAATGCTGACCAGGGCTTCGCGTTGGTTCATCACCATCTTTGGCCATTTCAAGCCCATGAAAATGCTGAGTTACATTCCTTTAGGTACAATGCCCAGCTACAAACATAACTGGCAAATCATTATGTCAAATAAAAGCTAAATCAAAAGGTATTCAAATAATTCAAATATAAAAATATAAACAATATAATACAAAAATAAATTGTATCACTTAACACACAGCTATATTAAACAGTGAATATTTTGATTTTCTAATGTATCTTTGATGTGCACTGGGTTTCAATGCATCAAGATATGAACACTGGCACTTCATTAAAAAGTACATAAAATATACAGTGTATTTAACAGTAACCATTATTTTCCACTTGGCCTGGGGAAAAGATAGTGCTGCTGTTTTTTCGGTAATGCCACCTGACTGGAGGAGCGGAATTAACTGCCTCTAGCTTCCAAAATTATGCCTTATTCTTTCAAAGTACAAAAATCCTCAGTGTGATTCACATCCACTGTTTTTATTAATAATGCTTAGTTGAGTTCCACTGAAAGCTCTCTGAAGAAGATAAATCTCTTTTTTTTCCTCCAAAATGCTGTGCTGTCTAGTGTTCTCACCTTGGAATTTTTACATTCAGGCTTGTCTGAATCCAGTTTGACCTAAATGGCTTGGTGAATTGAAGTGGAGGGAAAAAAGCTGCTTCCATTTTCTAGGACATTGAAATGTTCCCATCAAACGGCTTCTAAACACATGAGTCAAAAAATATACTGCAGTGGCTAAGGTAAAGTCTGCCTACAGGGGAAAATGAATTAACATTTAACAAACACCTTTAAGTGCCAGGCACTTAACAGTTTCTAGTTCATCTAAGTCTGAGAAGGACGATGTAAGTTCAATGCAAGTAACTCTATTTTTACAATAAGGAAAGTAAACTGTCCACAGTGTAAGTAGCTTGCCCATCATTACCCAGCTGGCGACCCAGACAGCAGCCACTTCAGAACCAAAAACTGTTCCTCCAACCACAGAGACCTCAACTCAGCAGACGTTTCTGTGCCAACGTTTCGGTTCTGCTCTTAATAAGAAGTAAATGGTTTCTTGGTGCAGCCTGCATTTTCAAGACATTTTTCAAGTGACTTGAATTCGTAAAAATTCACTCAAGAAGGGCCATGTGTTTTGTTTCATTCTGGTAAGATTTTAAATCTTGAGTTCACAAACTCACAAACTTCTCTTTGATCTCTTCTACCACATATTTTGAGAGGATGGCCAACGTGAACGTTCTTTGTTATCTTTTGAATGACAATGTATCCAAATGTCGTCACAAAGTTGTAGAATGTTCAAGTTGAAAGAGACCTTAGAGATCACTGGATCTGAAACTCTAAATTTACATGCAAGGAAATCGGAAGCAGAGCTCACTGAGGAGAAATAACTCCTTCACAGTAGGTCTCAATCTAGTCAGAGAGCTAATTAGTATAAGAACCAGACTGAACACCCATGTCTCAGAGCACTTGACTTTGGTGGTTTTTCATCTGTATTATAAGTAATGCTATAACTGAAGAGTTATTTTATCCATCTCTTTATATTTCTGTAAATTCTTGAAGATATCTGCTCCACTTAATTAAGTTATAACACTCCTTAAAACAATGAACTTGTTTCTAACTTAGGAATTGAAATTGGAGTTCTAAATTGTGCCCTGTGTGCGTGTGTATTTCTCAGTTGAAGTAACCTAATTACTAAAGGAGTCTTATTGTTTTTACCAGGCTGAAAATTGGCTTGAGTTGATTTCAATGCTGTCCACTTAAGCCATGTTTTCTTCAGTCAATTGATACTTAATTATTACAACTTGCCTTATCAATCTCATTGTCCTAAAAAGCCCAAATATATGTAAAACACACTGAACTTGATGAATAAAAAAGTGTTTCCTGTTACAAAAAGGGAAAAGAAACCTAAATTTACTCCATCTCTGCAAAAACTAGGACTATGAGAAATGACTGCGTTTTTATGTCCAAATACCTGTGCCTCTTAATACTTTTGTTCTGTTAGTGAAGACTGACTTTTTATTTATTTTCTCTACAGATACCAATTTTCATTATAAAAAACAAATATCCTCACTGTGTACAATTGAATATTACTAATTTCTCACGTACACAGAGTTCTTAAACATCTGATACATTTTTTTATTCCCTCTATGAGAAATCATGTTGTGATTTGAGCTGTTAAACTGATTCATGCTTAGACCAGCAAAAAGGGCAGTAAGTGGCTCTGAATCTTTCATAAACGCTACAGAAAAGATTTCAGTTGGTGCTTGCCCTTAACCCTGCTATTTTGTGTCATAATGCATCATTACATACTGATGTTTGCTCTTGTGCAAGTCAGCAAAAAAAAAAAAAAAAAAAAAGGATTACACGGTGTATGTTGGCTCTTTGCTTAAATTAACTGTGTCACTTTTGATTTGTTACATTATGGACCATGTTTCAAGACTTCTTAACATTCACAGCTGTGGCCCAAACCTACACAGCCTCCCCCAGGGGCACAGTATTTTCTCCTCTGTGCCCTGAGCATTTCAAACATTTTTTTTTACTTAGATGAAATCATTTTTTAACTCAAACATTTTATTAAATTTACCGAGTAGCATTGGTTAATGACATTATATTTTTCAAGTATACAACTCTACAACACATCATCTGTGTATATAGCATTGTGTGCTCACCGCCCAAAGTCAGGTCTCCTTCCATCAGCTTATACTTGGCCCCTTCACCGCCTTTCTCCTGCCCTCACCTCCATTCTCCTCTGACAACTAACACAGTGTTTTCTGTGTGTCCGGGCTGGTTTGTTTCGTTTGCTCATTTGTCGGTAGGATTTGTATTCCACATAAAAGTGAAATAAAATAGTCTGTGTCCTTTTCTTTTTCTCCGCACCCTCTCCAACACTTACTGTTTTCAGAAACAAATTTAAATTTCTGTAAGAAGTTATCACATATTAATAACTTTTCAATTGAGGAGAGAAAGAGGATGGTTTTTCAGATAAAAATAACATAAAATGATGCTTGAAAGAGAAAAAATTGGTGATACATATTCTAATGAGTGTGTTCATGTTGTCATTTGTCAAATGTTTGGTAGGAGGTTGGGTTATGGACTTGTTATGAAACAGAATAGAAAAGTATTTAAATATGCAATGGTCTTAATTAGCATACAGTCTAATATTTTTTCATTCTTATAGCTACTTTAATATCTAGGTGCAGTGATCAGTTCAGATTTTACCTAAATTACTTTATCGATGAAGAATTCTCTGCTGTCAGAGATGTTTATGAACACCAGAGTATTCCATACATTTCCTAAAAATATTCTACATGTGGTTTTATTTATTGACTCAAAAATAAAACCTAGAAATACTAACTGAAGTAGTAATGTATGTACTAAGTACATTTGCCTAATACACCCTCGGTCCGTAGTCTAGCGTATTATTAGTCTCAATCTGCCAAGAAAAAAATAGTATAATTTTTCTATTGAAATAGATTCATTTCTTAATTATTTAATGAGTGACACCTCTGCCCTAGGCTCTAGGACAATTCCTCACTATATGAAAAAGAATAAAATATACTATTCGTCCTCACAGAGTTATTGCCTGTGGGAAGATAAAAATGAGTACGCGTAGAGTATACTGCTTAAGAGAATAGGTAGAATATGGAATCAAAAAGACCTGAATTCAAGTTCAAGTTCTTCTACATACTAGCTGAATAATCTGAAATGTGTGTTATGTATGTTCAGGCATGTGTGTATGTGATAGAAGAGATCATGTATTTAAACTGCTTAGCAAAATTGGATTTACACGAGATAGGTGATAAACAGGGAAGTTCGAGAGGTTGATGAGGAAATCATCTACATTACAATACTCAGGAACTAAATAAACTAGGACAGTGGCTATTTTGTGACATTGGGCATGGAGAAAAGGGGCGGGATTTAAGTGGTTTTAGGTTTTGTGATATATGTAGACTGAAATGGAATTTTCAAGTATATTAGCTACTGATAGGAGAAAGTTAGTGACTAATGTTTGTGCTACATACACTAGGGATAGTATCTGTCATTTTGGGGGGCTCAAATTGTGATTTTTAGAAGGAAAAAATGTGAGAAGTTTCAAATCATAGAAAATGAATGTTTGGGTTCATTAATCATTTTTTAAAAAGAAAGGAGAATATTTCATAGAAAAAGAGTTAATATTTAAATGGCTATTAAGGCAGGTCTAAGAATAAGCTGTCCTGATAATATAGGCAATTTAAGGCTGTGTTTATAGTGATACAGAATTGCTGACATAAAGACTAATTTTTTAAAAAAATTTACAGCCATGTTATAGCTTTAAAATATTGTTAAAATGCATTTTTGAGATTAAAATCAAATGGAAATGTATTTCCTCTCATCTATTGTCCAGATAGTCACACTTCACATAAATTTAGCATGTCACATAACCATTACTTCACTTGCACTTGTAGAAAATAACTGAAAAAGATAATCTGTTGGGGTCTGATTTAAGATCCCAATACTTTAATGTTTGATATCAGCAGATAATTATTAAAAGAAGGCTCTCTCTCTCTCTCTCTGCCTTATCCTCACTCAGCTTTCTGACTCTTTAACCCAATTTAGTTCTTCTGTGTGAAGCTGAAATAGGTTGTTGTCTGATTGAAGATATTATGGATAATCAATCATATGGAGAAAAGAGAAGTACTTAATGATTCCTGAGCAATCTCCACTTTTGCTGAAATTCTTTGTATAAGACAAAGGCATGGCCTTTCCATATTTGCCCACAAAGGGGGGCTGCTAGTGAGAAATTAAAGTAAAAAAAAAGCAGAAAAATGTGAAACCATTTATGTTCCTAAGAGGTAAAATAATTTCAACTTATAGATCAAGACAGAGTAAGGTGAGGAAATCTTTACAAAGTCTTTATAAATGTGTTTTTTTTTCTTCAAGAGTATGCATAGCACTAATGCATTTCACATACTTTTAAAAAGTGAGATTAAAATGGGAAAAGTTTTCTTACACATTTGAACCCACTTCCAGGATGAATGTAGACACTTCTCAGACATGTGTGTATTGATTCAGCTTCTACTGGGCGTTGACATGGCATCGTGCAGGCCATTCACTGCCCTGGCACTGATTGTGCCAGGTACATCGGGGAAATATGAAGAGATCCAGGGGGTTAGGAGGAGGTTTGCCTGAATAACCTTCTATGGTCCTTCCCAAAATTACAATTCAATGCAAATACATGAATTCCTGAACAAAAAGGGCTTTCAATAATATGAACTCTCCATACAAGAAGGAAGAAAAATATTTCATCTTTGTAAATAAAGCCATCAGAGGAACACAGTGTCTGGCATGCAGTAGCACTCTATAAATGCACGTTGAAAGAATGAACGAAGAGCTAGTTATATGACTGATACTAAAGGAATACCTAGCTACAGTCAGTGTGGTGGACCAGGCACCCAATTAGACCTAATGCAACTATGTAGTTGTGATACTTTGCTCCTAGTACATGATTATCCATCTCAAGAAAAAAAGAAAAAAAAAAAAACCTCAAAAACAGAAATACCCTCATTCAATAATTTGTCTTGACTAAGTATGCTTTTTTAAGTAATTGCACTATAGACATATATGTAAACCCCGATCATAGTCACTGAATATATATGCTATGCTGTTCTATGGCCAAAAATCACGTTCTTTCCTATGTGATTCCAATTTAGAATGGGTAAATACCTGGCAGGCAGAATGAAGAAATAAACATCAGGCTTGTGATAAGCATATTGTTTTGGAGAGAGAGTGGTACAGATGGTTTCCAATTTGTCCTTGTTGTTGCTTGTCCTACATCTGACTTCATGACTTCACGACTGACTGGCAGCCTTGCTCGCTAACTGCAACCCTAAGTTTGCCCCCACATGCTTTATTACAAAACTCAGAAAAGGAGCCAGCCACGCCAAGCAAAGAGCCAACACCCTTTCACAGACTTCTTCACTAGCCCTCTTTATGTTGTTGCTCCAGAAGCTGGATGTTAACTAGCTACAATATTTCCCAGAGAATGCTACAGACTTCATTTCTCTTTCTGCAACTCTAATTTTTGAATCATTACCTCCCTGGATCTTACCACAATTTTATAGCATCTAATTTCAAAAACAAATGCTTAATCCATAATTCTTAGGGTGATTCTCCTTTACTGATTTTATCTAATGAAAGGTGGCTACAATGATCACTCCCGCCCTTCAAGCTCCTCTGCCATGTGATTGGCTATGTCTTAAAGTGGCAGGAACCATTCCTCTACTTTCTTGAATCAGAACCAGGGACTAATGTCCATGACTGCTTTACCAATACAGTTTGGCACAAGAGATATGCCATTTCTGGGTCCAACACATAGTTGTCGTGGTAGCTACTGTTTCCTCTCTTGGAACACATGCTTCAGGGAAACCAGTCTCTATATAAAAATTTTGTCCACCCAGAAATCTCCAGGATGTGTTGAAGGCCAAGCTGACCTATGAAAACACAGCTTTGAGACCAAGAAATGATCCACCCATCCTAAGTTGTTCCAGCCTTCCCAGCTGCAATTCGTGACAAATGAAAACACTAAAACAGTTTAGTAAGCCGTTTGATGTCCTTTATCCATGGATGGGGGAGTACAGTGCCTCACAACAGTTGAGCACTCTTTTAAAGGAGGGATCTGGGGCAAGAGCAAGTTTATGGAGTGTTAGAGGCAATCAGAAGCAACATGGATATAGGGCGTAGTTGGCTAGGTGGTCCATGACACCCACGTAACGTTAGTACGTGCTATTTTCTGGGGTAAGCGAAGCTAGCGAAAGCCAAGTTGGAGGATTGTTATTGGTGTATGTTAGATTTCTTTCACAGGGAGGTGTTTCCTGTAAGTGTGGGCTGACTTGGGTTTAGGTTGTGACGTGGCAAAGCTACTAGGTTGGCTTTCATTAGGTAGGTTCAACATACAGATTAACTTTTGTCCTAGACATCTGAATTTGTCAGCCCATTCAAGTTTCAGATCATTTCTGATGAAATTGCCATTAACAGCAACTACATGACATATTTGGAGTAGTAACTGCTACTACTGTCATCTATACAAAGACCCGTGAGAGATAATAATATATTACCATTTTAAGATATACAGCCTTGGAATTACTTGTTAATGCAATTTTAAGTGGCAAAAGCAATGAATGGCACTCACCCTCTACCTTTTTGATACTCTAATTACACTGCAGTTCATTGTATAAGGGACTTGGCAGTTGCTGAATGAAGTGAAGCTACCCATTCAAAGTTCAAGAAATTATACACAGGAATTATTTAACTTTTAATAATTGCATTGCTAGGTTTATTTTTATACCATTGGGCCATTTGCTATGTGATTTATAAACGTTACTCAGACTGCAGCTCTCAAATAAATGAAAAATATTTAATTTTTTTTTAAAGATTGATTGATTGATTTTTAGAGTGAGAGGAAGGGAAGGAGAAAGAGGAGGGAGGGAAACATCAATGTGTGGTTGCCTCTTGCACACCCATCACTGGGGACCTGGCTTGCAACCCAGGCATGTGCCTTGACTGGGAATTGAACTAGCAACTCTTTGGTCCACAGGCTCGTGCTCAATCCACTGAGCTACACCAGCCAGAGCACAAAAACTATTTTTAAAGTTACAAATGACTGAGACTCACTGAAAGATATCTTGAAAGAAAATATGAACTGTGTATCAAAATTTCCATAAAAGTTATTTAATATCACCACATTATACAGTATCAAAAAGCACTCAGAAAAGTATTGATTTTGATTTCCTCTCTTTCCTCCTTTTTCTTGAGAAAATGAATTTTGCCTATTTGGGAAGGTTGGAGTGTAGGTGGCTCAGACACTTTGGTAGCACGATTTAACCTCTCAGAAATCACTCAAATTTTGCTTAAAATTCACTGCTGATGAATTAGTTGGATTTTGTTGGCACTACAGGGCAGAGAGGAGCCTCAGTGAAGTAGTTATTGTCTAGAAATTTATTGCATAGTGTTGTTTTTGTTTTTGTAACAATTAGACAAATAAAATCCTTCCTTTACTACTTACATTATTTTTTGTTTGCAAATTAATTAAATCTCTCTGAGTTTTAGTACTTTGATGTGTAAAATAGGAAATATAAAATGTATTTATAGGGTCCTCCTTCTCTCTCTCCCTCTCTCTCTTTTTTTTTTTTAATTCTATGCCAAGGAGTTTTGGTACCTCAAAATTCTCAGTGAAAATAAATTCTTTTATCCCTTAACTTCCACTATACCTCTACCCTCAATTTCCTCTGCCTTACTCAAGGTACGTTTTTTTGTTCTTTGTTTTTTTTTTTAACTTTGCTTAATATCTTCATTCACAATTCTTGTCTACTAGTTCTATATAGCTGAACACTATGTCTACTTCTGTGTAGTTATAAATCCATACTGCATCCCAAATTTCTTTAACTGGCATCTTCTTAAATAATGATGACTAAGATAAACTGAGTAGTTACTATGCAAGAAGCATTGTTTTCAGATATGATTATTTTAATTTGCTTAACAATCTAAATGCAGACGTTATAAATACACCTGTTTTACAGATGGAGGATTTGGGATGAGAGAGGGAGACTCATTCGCAAGAAGTCAGAAAGGTAGAATGCGGCAGACTTCTTCAGACAGATCAAAGTACCCAGACAGCATTTCCTTTCTGAGAGCAAGTTTCAACACTTCTAATAAGTAAGCCAAAATTAGCATTTTGTTTATGACGTGACTGTTTCTCAAAATGTGCTTCATAATGAACTCTACTGATGCTTCTTTGATGCTTCTTAAATGACAGACTCTTGGGCCCCCATCTTTGACTCAGGAACGAGAAGTTTTGGATTTGGGGTGCAGGAATGTGGAACTTTAAAAAACATTCCAAGTGATTCTTGCTATAATAAAGTTTGGGGGCCTTTGTTTTATAAATAAACAAAGAGTTGTTTCACAGAGTGTTCGTAACTATTTAATGCCTATCTGAACCTGGCGTTTAAATTTAAAAAGGCCCAGGCTTAGGAAAATGAATACAAAGGAGGTGACCTTGTGTTACCTGCCACACTCTTGCTCTCACTAGGATTCTGATCTGCTGTCTGCTCCCTACTTCCTACAATTTTCTACAATTGTTGACATTTCAAGGTGAAAGTAAGTCAACTAGTCAACTTTCTCATAAAATTTTAATATTCAACAGTATTTTTTAAAAGAGAATTCTTGTCTTGGTTGTTGTGGCTCAGTGGTTGAGTGCCAGTCTTTGAAACAAAGGGTTGCTGGTTTGATTCCCAATCAGGGCACATCCCTGGGGAGCAGGCCAGGTCCCCAGTAGGGGGCACATGAGAGGCAACCACACATTGATGTTTCTCTCCCTCTTTTGCTCCTTCCCTTCCCCACTGTCTAAAAATCAAAAAATAAAATATTTTTTTTCTTTTAAAGATTTTTTATTTACTTATTTTTAGAGAGAGGGGAAGGGAGGGAGAAAGAGAGGGAGAGAAACAACAATGTATGGTTGCCTCTCACATGGCCCTCACTGGGGACCTGGCCTGCAACCCAGGCATGTGCCCTGACTGGGAATCGAACCAGGACCATCTGGTTCCCAGCCTGCACTCAATCCACTGAGCTACACCAGCCAGGTCAAAAAAAAAAAAAAAAAAAATCTTAAAAAAATAAATAAAAGAGAATTTTTGTGGGTTGAGTTTTGTCCCACCCTCAATTCCATGTGTGGGAGTCCTAACCTCCAGTTCCTTAGGGCATGGCTGTGTTTACAGACAGACCTTTGAAGGAGTAGTTCTTTTGTGAATTATAAAACTGAAAACGAAAAATGAACAAACAAGATAAACAACAAAAACTCATAGCTACAGACAACAAACACCGTGGAAGTTACAAGAGCGTGAAAGAGCACGAGGGGAGGTAACAAAAATAAAGAAGATCAAACATATAGTGATGGAAGGAATTTCGTCGGCAAGCATACACTGTAACATACAGATGATGTATTATAGAAGTCTATACTTGAAACCTATATAATTTTATTAACCAGTGTCACCCCCCAAATTTTAATAATAATACTCAAACAAAAAGAAATGTATTAACGTCATATAAATGCAATAACTGCATTAAAGTTGGAAAATATATATTTTCTATATTAAAATGTTTATGATGTGGGCAAAATAGGCATCAGATTACTTTCACCATCTTAGGTTTATGTCTAAAACTATATGAAAAAAAGTATAAATTCATTCCAATTTAAATAAAGTATAGGCTTTCATAGTGTAAGAAAATGAAAATTTTAAAACAAATTATTTTTAATTCTGTTCACTTACAAAAATTATTTATTCCTGTACATAAGATTTTGATGGAATAGTGTCATTTAATGAATTATTTCATAAATGCCTGCCTCTAGCTAAGAACAATTTAAAACCAAAGCATGCAATAACATTTTAATATGTGTCACTAATTAAGGATGCACACATGTAGTCTGTTTCTGTGAAGAGCTGGTATAAACAGTGTGTTGCCTTAGGAACACAGCAATTTAACCTAAATGAATATGAATTATGAGAGTATCATCCAAAATAAACGGACTTCTGTCACAGACATTGTGGCCGGATCTGAAGGTGCAGTTCATCAGTGTATTATGCCGTGCGCATCCAGATTCACTCTCTTTGAATCCATTTAAACAGCAGTTACTGTTTTATTTTTATTTTATAATATCCCAAGTTGTCTTTCACATGTGCCTTTTATGGTTGGACTGTGGTGATTTAAACATTTTTGGGAGAGGAAAGAGGTAGAAAGCAGAGAATATGTATAATGGTTTTATCTGGAATTCTGTTTAAAATAAGGATTAAATTAGAGAAAAAGTAAAACTAAACTATGTACTTTTAAAGTATTATCAGCAGCAGGATGCTTTCCTAGATTTTTTAAAAGATTTTATTTATTGACATGTATATGATATATATATATGTAATGTGTGTATTCATACATTAAAATATGGACCCTAACATAAGATTGTGTTTAAAATTTATTAAATGTTATCCTGAAATATTTCATTTGTTTTCCTTATTGATAATATTGGATTGTTGAGTGCATTGAAAGTTGTTCAACTTATCTGTGTTGTAAAAGAGAAAATATGTTATTTGTATGATTGTCATCACCAAAAATTATATTTTTGGTATGTAATGTCTAATATAACCTGTTGAAGAAGTTAAATAAGGAACAAATTTATCTCATGATCTGTTTTTCCATCTGTTTGTCTCTGTATTTTCTAAGTCAATCTCTTCATCTATCTATCCATTACTCAACCGATTATTATTTTTATTTTTTCTGCAGGAAAAATAAGTTGGTCAGGAAAAAATCTTTTGGGGGAAACTTTTACAACACACGGGCATATATACTTTTCCTTCCTCTTCTTTTTTAACCTCTGGACTCTAGGGAAGATAGACATTGAATTGACCGCACGTACACTTCAGGGATCCAGACATTGCAAAGTTGGGTGACATGTCTCCAGAGAGAGCTGATTATATGACTTGATTAGCTTTCAGCTTGAAGCTTCTGATTCACTTCACCTAAATTCATCTTTCCTAGTGGGCAGCTCATTTGGCCTTAATCACACTGTGTGCACTGCCAAAATGATATACTTAGAAATTCCACTGTTTTAAATTTCAAATTATTAATTTTATTTTGAAAAATCTTATAACTTTAATTTTTCTCTGAGTGATTACTTGAAATTGCCTCATTTTAAAGTTTATAAATTAAAAGATTTTCACTAATTAGTAGACTCAACAATGAATAGTTCTGTTACATTTGAAATATGCTCAGACCCTGTTTAATCTTGAAAACCATAAATTATTCCTTCAACTGCTATTTTTTAAATTTATTGAGCAAGAAGTACAATTTGTGCATTGTGGTTTTCTTTTCTTTCTTTCTCTTTTTTGTTAAGTTCAGGGATCTCTTGATCATTTGTCTAAAAGTCATCTGAATAAAATGCCTTGGCATATGAAAATCCACCCAACATAACATTACCCCCTCACCAGGTTCTACAAGCACATGAGTATTATTCAGGTAATCCGTGTTCTCCACTGCAAGTGTTTCAAGTCCTCTGAGAAGTAGAAAACTGATAAGCTTTTTGTCTATGTGATTCCCTCAAATCCACAGATACAAGGCAGAAAACCCAAAGTCAAACATACTCTTTGATTTCCATTTTGTTAGAGGAAGTAGTTTAATAGATACAGTCTGTTACGTGAGAAATTGAGATAGAAATATACAGACTATTTTCCTATGTCAAAGTACTTTAAGTCTTTTTTTTAAGATTTTATTTTTTATTTCTTTTTAGAGAGAGCAGAAGGGAGGGAGAAAGAGCAATGTGTGGTTGCCTCTCACATGGCCCCCACTGGGGATCTGGCCAGCAACCCAGGCATGTGCCCTGACTGGAAATCAAACCGGGACCTTTTGGTTCCCAGCCCGCGCTCAATCCACTGAGCTACACCAGCCAGGCAACTTTAAGTCTTTATATGTTCATCTAGTTTATGCTTCTTGTATTGATGTTTAAATTATTTCTAGGAGTAACTATGCTTCTAGGGGAGTTACCATGTAGTGGTAAGAGACCTTATATATAAGTACTATTTTTATATAAGATTATTAGGCTTTCTGTTATTTTGAAAATAAAAAGGACTTTGACAATGTCTTAAAATTATGGAAAACTTATGAGAAAATAAGATGTTAGGTCAACTCCAAAACATTTCTAATAAAACTTTTACTTAGGGGCTTGCTAAAAAATAAAAGTGTGGCAGAAATATATTAAGGACTTAAAAATATTTAACATAAAAGATATAATTCACATGAAGAAATGGAACAAATAGCTCCATTACAATCATTTCATCTCAGGCTTTAGAAAAGAAGTACTAAGATGCAATATTTCACTTAAAACACAACTAATTTGGGCCTCTTCATACTGAATTTTTTCCTCCTCAGAGTTCCTTGAATTTCAGAGTCTACTTCTATATACTGAAGCAATGACAAAGCTGTTATAAATGATTGCTTCACATATTTCACTGATAAATCAATATATAAAGTACCACACTATGCTGGATTTACAAGGTACTCCTGATAGAATCTCTTCCACCACTTCCTTATCATAATGAAGAAAACTGTTTTTGAAGGAAAATTTTGCTTAGGTGCCATTGTGATATGCAAGGTTCTGAGTATCTAAAATGTGTTCATACCAATGTCATAAACAAATTTAGATACAAGCCTGAAATATATGGGTGTTTACAGTAGTAAAAAAAAATCAACCAATCAGTTAAGAAATATTTTAGCCCAATAAGCCAATAAAGCAGTAGATGAATAAAATTTTGGAGGTACTAGTCTGATAATCGCATGCTATAATGGTGAGAAGAGTTACATGAAGTTGAGTGATAGATGTAGAATCCCAGATGAAGCAGTTACTATAGCAGTGGCGTTTGGCATTGCAGTCATGTTCTTCCATCTCAGTTTAACCAGCTAAAATATGGATAGGATGACTATATTTACCTCTGGAATTTGTTGCAAGGAATAAACATAGAAACACAGAATATTAAGAACTCATTAAATATTAGCTATGGAAATATTTATATTTTACTTAAATAGAATTGAGACATGTATGTACATAGTGAAGCCCACATAAACCTGTAGCGATGTAAATTAAATTTAAATACAACTTTTTTCCCCTACTAGACATCATGAAAAGGAAATCCACAATTGTTCTCAGATAAAGTTTTGGGATAGGCAGAGCTGCGGTAGGTAAGTACAGCCAGGTTGGAAGAGTAGACTCTGAAAGTGAGGTACACTGTTTCCAAAGAGCCAAAAGATGAGGAAATATAAAACTTCAGGTTGTGCCAAAAGTCAAAGCTAAGGAAGTTGAATTTGGTCATTAGGTTCAAGAAAATAGTGGAAGATCATGAATGATTTTAAAAATTTAAGAGTCAGAAACTCGGTAGGACAATAGGATGCAATGAAGTAAAATCAGAAAAAGTAGAAAATGTAAATAGAAATGTAGAAAATGTAAATGTAAATATTTACACTGAATTAAATTCAGGGCTTGATACTCCTTTCGTTAGTAGCCCATTTTGTAGCATATGTGTAGATCAATTTTTAACATTAATGATTATGTACCTAATGTGAAAATTGATTCACCCTATCCTTCTCTCTGCTCCATGCTTGCTTTGAATATCTAAGTATCATCTTTATTTGTAATCTTTCATGCACACATTATATTACAGATGGTCTTTTATTATAATTCAATTATAATCTATTTAAAGCATAGCTGTCATATAATAAATATTAAAGTGAAATAAGTCAACCATATTTCATGGCTATAAAATTTAAGGCAAACTTTCAGCATAATAGATATGTAGCATAGATGAATGAACTCATTTACAGACCTATTTTCAATAAGACAATGTTAAAAAGATGAAAGTAAATAATAAACTTAAAAGAGGTGGATGGAGGGTCTCCTAGCACTGCCATGTACAACTTGTTGATGGAATTAAGGCAGAAACATCTAAGTAAATTTTAGCAGAGTTGTCACACTCATTTTCACGAGAGGCCACATCAGCCTCACGGTGGTTGCCTTCAAAGGGCCGAATGTAGTTTTAGGACTGTATAACTGTAACTACTCCTTAACTAGGGGCAAGGAGCTTGGCGCTGCTGCTGGGTAGAAACAAGGTGGAGGGCTGGGTTTGGCCCGCAGGCCTTGTGTTTGCCGCCAGTGGTTTAGAGGCTGAAAGAGAAGCTCCTTGCACAGGCAGGGGAGGTGCGGTGATGTGAAGACCATTGCAAGATCTTAGGAACCAGAGAGTTTAGATATTCTTGTGTTCTCTTACTTTCTGAATGGAGTCGGGCACATCATTTAACCATGTGGTCCTGTCAGAAACCAAAGTGAAGAATCTAAAAGAATTAACAAATATTGAATTGCTATTTGTTTGTGGTAGTGCTTTTCAGAATCCTGGAGAGAGATTTTTTTTTTTTTTTTTTTTTTTTGGAAAATACAAACACTGGCATTTCTTATACTTTAAATGTGAGAAAATTCATAAAATGAGCAAAATATGTCTGTAGCACTTGAAGATTTATGACATCAGTTGGGTACAGAAAGGATGGGAATGTAAATAAAGTTGACCCACTGTGAACAAAATCTAGGCATCTCCTTTCAATGTCTCCAAGCAAATTTGAATAGAAATGCACAATAGTATTATATATAATGAACATTATGTATGTCTGTGTTTTTGGTAGATCAGTTTAAGAAAAAATACTGAAATTAAATATTTTATTTCGTGGTTAAAGTTACACTTCATTAGTTTAAGTAGTGTAGGATTCTAAACCTGTTAGGACTCTAAAGAGAAATTAAATCAAAGCAGATATATCATGCCCTATGTACTCATAAGAAATTGTCTCACAGAAGGTGGAGGCTGCAGAAGTCTCAAGATCTGCAGTCAGCAAGCCTGAGACCCAGGAGTGCTGAGGTGTGGTTCCCATGCACTCCTGAAGGCCTGAGCACCGGTGCAGCTAGTAGGTGGTGAGGGCATATGTCACAGTCTGAAAGCTGGCAGGTTCAAGACCCAAAAGAGATGATGCGTCAGTTTAATTCTGAAAACAAGGGAAAAGAACGATGTCCCAGCTCACAACCTTGAGACAAGAGAAATTCCCTCTTACTCAGGCTTTTTGTTCTAGCCAGTCTTCTGCTGACTGGAGGCTGTTGCGGGGGTTTCGTACCTGCCAATACCTGTGGGTGACAGCAACCCGATGCGTGTATGAATCTCATACCGAGACACGCGGGGAAAGAGAGACCGGGGCCACGTGACCAATTCTTCCCATCTCAGGAAAAGGCCTCGTGGGTCACTTAGCCGGGGTTTTTATTAGAGGCATTAGGACACATTTACATTGGATTGATTATACATGGGATTAAGCAGAACAGGTAGGATTACTCATAGCAGGGCATTAGGATGTAAATTCAGATCCAGTGGTAGGCAGGACCAGGTTAATGTAATATGCAGGGCACAGCAAGCCAGAATCTTTTAAGATACATCTTTGCCAAATTTCTATTAGAGAATTCCCATTTCACAGACATGATCCACACTTGTCTACACGGCAATTACACGGAGCTGCGCACAAAACGTGTAAATTCTCATGATGATGTGTTAACACACGTGTGGAAATCACTGCCACAGGAGGCAGCCCAGCCAAGTCAGCGAGAGCAATGTGCTTTCCTCAGTCCACTGTTTCCAACGTTAATCTCGTCCAGAAAAACTCTCACCAACACACACCCGGAATAATGTTTGACCAAAGTTCTGGGCACCCCTGTTGCTCAGTCGAGTTGACACACAATTTAATGTCCCATGTGTAGAGAATATTTCTCACCCTCTCTCTCTTCTCTACTTTTTCATAAAATTATTGTGTTGACAAATAAAAGGTTTTTTTTTTGTTTGTTTGATCATTTGTTTGTTTGTTTGTTCTTCAGGTCAGGTATAATTAAAACTAATCCTAACTACATTAAAAGTATGACTTGCATGAGAACTATACAGAAACAAACTCCAATGTTTTGCTTTTATGGAGAGGGTAGAAAATTGAGAAAATTGTAATCTTTTTATCTGGATTGTCATTGATCGGTAAAATATTATTTAATCAACAAGTGATAATAATCTGCATTAATTAGAAAATAGAAACATATGTTAACTGCCATCTAAATTTACTGGAATACCATAGAATGTGATATTTTGAGGGGACAATATACCCAGAAATGTTAACCCAGAAGGCACAAGGAACAATAAATATATATAGAATTCACTCCATACTTGGAGTTTATTAATGTCTCTCTTTGTGAAGGGATTCTATCCTAAATATATTAAAAGAACAAAATATTATTTTAAAATTTGGTTGTTCTCCAGAAATGAGTATCAATTTACTAATCTCCGTACCTCTTGTTGCCATGCTAATATTTTGGGAAACTCTTTTCTCCTGAAGCCTGAGTTCTTTCGGCCAGGCACTGTTACACATGGTTATCATACTTCTGAGGAAAGCATTCACTCAAGATAGATGACTCTGCTAAGTTCAAGGTGATCGATAGAGATATAGTTTATTATCTGTCTATATCTAGGGGAATCACCACCTATACAATGTACTCTGGCTCTGGTGTGGGTAGGTAGAATTTGGTGAACCACATATTCCGATCTCAAATGCTTGAATACTTGTCCCACATGAGTCATGTAACAAAGCAAAAATGCAGAGAAACAATCCATGGACTATAAATACAAGCACTCTAGTCATTGCCAAAGGCTGAAAACAAGTGAATCTCTAATGGAAGTATAGCAAAAATATATATAATGAGGAAATTAATGAAGAGGGAAGATGGAAAACTCTTTTTCCTAAAATGCATGAGTTAGTAAGCTGATTTAATTCTTACCCTATTCTATAAAAGCACTACATTCATTATTATTAATTCCATAGAGTGTACCTTAGCGATAGACTATTTAGTTAATAGTTTAAATGAACTTGATTTTTCTCTTTCATGATAGTAAAATGGCCCCCTTTTCATTTTACTCCTTGTATTGGTTCTGTATTAAACTCACACATGAAAAGACAGACATATTTAGTAAGTAATAGATGTTACAGGTAGTTCTCTAAAGTGGCATTTAATTTTAAACTTGTTTTCCAAAGGAACAAATTTTAAGAAAGTTGTTTAATGTTGACTAATGATTCTAAAATACTGTTTTATAAATAACATTTTCTTAGATGCAGAAACTAGGAATTTCTCAATTTTAAACACATGGCGATGCAGTCTAAAATCCTCAAAAAGTAACAAAATTCTCAATATAGAAAATGCTTTCTAATATACAATAACATTGAAGAACAAAAAAACAAGCTCCTCTGATAAAAATTTAGATCATCAAACACTCACTCCCTTGTTCAAGCATGTATTGAAAGTTTTTGTAGGTATGACATTATAATTAACGCTTTAGCAAGAATATGTAGATGAAAGAAGTAAAATGCATACTCCTTAAATTCAGAGAGTATAAAATTTATCTGTATAGACTGTAAAGACTACGGAAAGCATACCACCTGATAAATATTAGATTGGTTCAGGATGTTTTAGAAACAATAATATTGACATTAATGCTAAAATAATAACTCCAAAATTAAAGAAAATATTCCATTGATTTAAACAGAAAATATTCAGATATTTGTGATTCCAGAAAATCAATTTAATTTTTAATTCTAAAAATATAAGATGGCTCACAGATCTTTCAATGTAACAAGTAAAAGGCAAGAACAAACAAACAAAAAACTGTAATTGTCTCAAAGCATGCTAGAATCTATATTATACAATTTCAAATCCATTCTTGATATATTTTTTAAACTGGATATTATATTTAGCGTAATAAAAATATTTTTTAAAGATTTTATTTATTTATTTTCAGAGAGAGGAGAAGGGAGGGAGAAAGAGCAATGTATGGTTGCCTCTCACATGGCCCTCATTGGGGATCTGGCCCACAACCCAGGCATGTGCCCCGACTGGGAATCAAACCGGGACCCCCTGGTTCCCAGCCCACGCTCAATCCATTGAGCTACACCAGCTGGGCATAAAAAATAATTGTTTATACCGATAATTAATACTACATATAATCATGGCACACTAGGGAATTTTTCAATAAAATTAGGAGTAGGCAAAGAATTGCTGAGATCATCACTATTATTTAACTATATTCCTTATTTATTTAATATATTCCTTGTACAATATAACAAGGAAACACAATAAGAATAAGTATTGGAGAAAGAAATGCTATTTTTTTAAAGACGAAATATTTGCCTATAAAATAACAAGTCCTGGCAAGGATATGAAGAAAGGGCAACCCTTTTTCCCTGTTGGTGGGAATGCAGACTGATACAGCCACTGTGGAAAGCAGTATGGAACTTCCTTAAAAATAATTATGAAAAATTAATATTGATTTACAACTTAAATAAATAATGATTAAAACCACAATGAGATGTCATCTCACACCTGCTAGAAGGGCTATCATCAATAAATCAACAGACAAGTAATGGCGAGGATGTGGAGAAAAGGGAACCCTTTTGCCCTGTTGATGGGAATGCAGACTGGTGCAGTCACTGTGGAGAACAGTATGGAGATACCTCAAAAAGTTAAAAATGGATCTGTCTTTTGATCCAGTGATCGTACTTCTATAAATATATCCAAAGGAACCTAAAACACTAATTCGAAAAAACATAAGCACCTCTATGTTAATTTCAGCGTTATTTACAATCACCAAGATACGGAAGCAGCCCAAGTGTCCATTAGTAGATGAGGGGACAAAACAACTATGGGACAGTTAAGCAGTGGAATACTACTTGGCCATAAAAAAGTTTTACCCTTTGCAACAGTGCGGATGGACATGGAGAACATTATGCTAAGTGAAATAAACCAGTTTGAGGAAAACACATACCCTATGATTTCACTCATGTGTAGAATCTAATGTACAAACTGAACTAAGAAGCAAAATAGAGAAAGACTTATAGACAGGGAGCAGGGTGACAGGAAAGGTGGGGGAAGGTGTGGGGCGGGGATTGGGCAAAAAGAAAAAAGACTCATAAACATGGACAACACTGGTGATTGCAGTGGGGAGTGGTGCATAAAGGGAATAAATGGTAAGCAAAAAAGACAATAAAGTTGTTCTGAAACACTAATTAGAAAAAATAAAATAAAAAATACAAAGCAATAACCTGTGAAAGATGTTAAAATCAATGATTTAATTCATTAAGCACAATTGCAAACCAACTGCACACATATGAACAGGTAGCTTACTGTATGTATTGCTGCATAGCAATTTGTTCCCAGATTTAGTTAAAATAAACGTTTATCTCACAGTTGCTAAGAGTCAGGAATATTGAAGATGCTTAGCTGGTTGACTTTAACTAAGGTCTGTCAAGAGGTTGCAAACAAGTTGGCAGCCTGGTTTGCAGCCGAGTCAAAACAACATTAGAGTTGAAGTCTGTTTTCTAAGTTCACTAATAGAGCTGCTGATAGGTTCAGTTCCTCACAACCTGCTTGAGAGGGGGCCAGAGAGGCAAAGAGCACAAGACGAAAGCTGCAGTCCAAATCCACCTGAGAATCGACATACCATAAACTCCGTCATACTCCATTAGTACTAGATCAACCCTGGTAAAATACGGTAGGGTTCTCAATAAGTGTCAGTATCAGGAGTTAGGGTTATTATTGGACAGTTTTGAGGATGCAGAGAAAGCAGCCAGTAAACAAGGTTACACAGCAATACATACAATTAAAGGCATACAAATGTATATATGTATGTATGTGTGTGTATGGGTGTATTATATACATTCATATGTATTTATTTATTTACTTATTATAGTCTATACCTTGTTCTCTGAAACCATTGCCACTAGCCATTAGCCAAAAAATAGTGACTATTTTTTTCAGTTGCACGACTACCTCCGTAGTGCTAGAAAGCCACATGTGACTAGTTGTTACCCAATTGAATTGCACAGAAATATACACTATTTAACTTACACAGAAAGATAATTTACACCATATTAATGAGGGATGGAAAGTACTTCCAAACATCAAAAGACTCAAATTTTTGTGAAACATTTTATTGTGTGGTTGAATATAATATAAATGAAAAGAAATAAGCTAATGTAATTTATAAAATTACATAAATTAGTAATTTTACGTAAAATTATGTGAAAATTAGTAAAAGGAACGTGTTTGGCCAGCCCCTCATCAGATCCAAATGTGATAAACAAATGTAATTTGTTATTGGTCACGTTTTGCTTAAAAGAACAGAACTTAGATATTGGAAGGACTCCTGGTCACAAAAATGAAAACTGATTAGAGCAGGTAGGCTTTTAATTTAAATAGAAAATAAACACTCCTTGAAGATTTCACATAATATCCAAATGCAAAGTTGAACTGCAGTTACTGAATGAATGGGTATTATATATAATAAAAAACCCAAGTCACGAAGGTGATTTTTAATTCCTACTATTATAGTTATTTGATTATAATTAACTAAAATATGAACTTTTTATTCAAGATATTAGACACCATTGCTATTTTGGAACACGTCAGCAGATCAACACCTCATTTTACAATAGCATCATTTAATGTCATGAACTATCTATTGGTGACCAAGAGAAATTACAGAATTAACTGATAGAATAATACATTATCAATGTGTCCTTATGTCAAATTACCTTTATATTTTGAGAAGGGCATCAATGTCTATCTAAACAGTTACCATTGCCACTAGTTCATCTGTTTTGAAAACAAAGTCTCAATTGCCATGTGATGGCTGTCAAATAGCTGGCACTCAGTGAATTCAATGATCTGTGTTGTATTGAAATATTATTCCCATATTATATCCCACGGGATAACCACTGTTGCTGAAAAATGCATTAAGTGTCAGAAAGCTTTGAGTACTGCAATCACATTTGTTGGAGAAAAGTTTAAAAGGCATGTAGAAAAAGAGAGCTGAGGCTAGGACTGCTGAGGACGTCAGCATCCACCTTCTCTCAGAGAAACCGAGAACCCCTGGGTAAATATGACGGGGATATGAAAGCATACTGCTTTTAGTAAAATAAGGAACTCAAGATGGTAAAGATGATCTAGGGTTCATGGCCCTTCAGATTTGGGTTCTGACTTCTGCTCCAAAATCTATAATCTCTGTCATTTTACCCAAACCCATGTTTTATAAGTTTTCATCTGTAAAATGAGGAAATATCTCCACTTAATTTACAAGATTATTGTGAGAAGTAAATGAAATAATGATGCCTTTCACTAAGCTGGGTCTCTTTCTCATATTAAATAACCAATTGAATAGTACAATCGTTATTATTTTACCAGAATAATTTCCATAGTGTATGTTAACCTTGGAATAGGTCTTTGGACTGAGATGAGCAAACTTACTTTCACAACATACTCAAAGACCTATGCTTTAACCCCTGGCCTTTAGTGATAGACCCACCCACATTTTTTGTCAGTTACTACTGGAAATTGCTGTATTACTGTTACTTTTTATATTAACATATTTTAGTGCCCTTTTTAATTTTGTACTTTAGTCCCACACTGTCTCAGATATGAGTGAAACATATATGCTTTTAAAGCTTACAAAGTAAATAAATTGTTAACATGTGTAAACCATGCTTTAAGTTGAAAAAAATATGCACTTTTACTGATATAAAGGATCCTGGGAATGATGTTCTACATTAGGCTGCTGCTGTCTTCTCAGCGATCCTAGACTTCTGTCTCTGAATAAAAGTTGTGCTTTCTCTATGATAGTGTTTTTTTACAATAAAAAAGTCACTTTTGTCACTTTAGAAAATTACTGAGAAGAAATATTCCACACATGGCAGTTGAGGAGATAAACAGCTATCACGTTGTTGGAGTAGACTCACTTGGTGTCAGTTGGTATAAGACATCCCAGTAAATTTAATTCAGACACTCTCTATGTGGGTCAGAGGTGAGTGAATTGTTTCTACTCCCATTGTCTTCCAATCCTATAATATTTGCCTATTAAAAAATACAGTCAGTTTTAATTACAATTCATTGATTGAATATCTACTATGGGAGTCTAAAAACTGTAATGAACAAGCATTTTGGCTTTGGAAATATCTCCCTAAGTGTTAGTTTATAATTCCCAGCAGGGTGTCATGACCTTTCCCTGTAAGTTCCCCGTCCTTTAAAATATGAAAAATATCAACTTATCAAAATAATTATATGATTAAATGAAATAATGTATGCATGATACAATGTCTGGCATATAAATTACTAAAATAATTCTCTTTTCCACATCATGGTGCCAATATCATTGTTTTTTCCATAAGTCTTGCTCTAATGCTATGGATAAAAAATTTAGTTAGACAATTGTCCAAATCAAATCTTACTTTATTAATGCAGTCTTTGTCCATCTTCTACTCTTCATTTCTGTGATACTCTGACAGGTATTCAGCATGATTCCATGCATGCCTTTCTCTGTCCTAAAGATAATGAGAATCTTGAGATCTATACCATTCTCTCTGAGCACTTGGCCCATGAAGCACTAGTTCCTCTACATCAGGTCCAGCATAGCACCTCGTACACCCATGGGCACAAGTACATTTGAAAAGGATGCCAGGGATGAAGAGAGGAGAGTAAAGGGAGGCGTGAAAACAAAAGGAGTGAGATGGAATAACGTGGAATTAAAAGAAATAAAGAGATTGTGGCGTATAACACAAAGCAAGAAGAGAAAAATTATCTGCTAAAGCATAAAGAGAAAGCTTCTAGTTTCTCTTCTTCTTTTCTTCTTATTTATTTATTTGAGATTTGCTTACCAAGATTCAAGTAATTCCTAAGGGTAAAAGAAGTTTTGGCCCACACATCTCAAATAATTGTACTCATTAGATAAGTTCTGATTCTGAAGAAAATTGCATTTATTTGAACAAAGCAGTTTAAATCATCATGCTTTGATGATATGGCATAAGCTAAAGCTCGGAATGTGGCTTTAACATTAGGGTATGTCATGGTGAAATGATTATATCATATAACAGATGTGTTTGTATTTTCATTTATACTTTTGACTTATTTTTATTGTTGTTTTGATTAATGGCATGCTTTACGCTTTTGTGGCAGTCAAGCTGATGTTGCTCATACCGTGGTGTTTCCCCTTCTCTCTTGTTAATTGCCCTCTGATTTGTTTCATGGGTCCCTAATTTTTTAAATGCCACAGGAAAGAGTTAATTTCAAGTCTTAGTCATTAAAGAGAATCCTAATTAATTTAATGCAGTGATAATAATTCTAATCTCCTTTCAAATGATTAGGTACTGAATGCGTCACAATTCCTACTAATGAGGCACTGAAGAAAACTTCTGGGCTTCTAAGAAATATACCTCAGTTATCAACAACAACAAAAAAAAAAGGGGGCAAAAATAGGGGAAAGCAGACTAGATGAAAGAAGGTGAAGAGATCAGCCAAAGAACATATGTGTCTGACTCATAGACACAAACAAGAGTGTGGTGATGGACAGAGAAAAGGGGGCTAGGGGTGGGTGGAGGTGGGTCAAGGGAGAAAAATGAGGACATCAGTGCTAATGTAAACAATAGGAATAAAGTTAAAAATAATGTTTTTTTTTTTCTATGAACAATAGTGCCCATGGTTGTGATGCTTGGAGCTGCTGCAGCAATTTAGGGCCCAAGAGGTAAGTTAACAAACTTGATGAGGCTGAGCAGATAAAAATATAAAAGGAATTTGGGTTCCTAGTGACTGTTGGGATATAAATAATTTAGTAGTAGAACTTATTATGTAATATGATGAATACCTTTGTCATTTTGTCATTCAAATATTTTGACTTTGGTTTTTGAGTTCCTTGCAGGAAAAGCATCTATCTTATTTAACAAATCATGTCTATCTAGACAACTAAAATATTTTAATTAATAGATACTAGTCTATAGGATTTAAAAACACTAAATTATTACTAAACGTGTTTTCTAAATTGAAATATCACTCTTCTAGTTAACTATGTTTTTACCAGTTTCTTGAACTTATTTTTTATCCCACCCTTTATTATTTTCTTCTTTGCCTTTTTAAATCTTCTAGGACTCTTTAAATATTAATATTCCATAAAGTGACTCATTTATAACAGCATGAAAGGTACTAGGCTCTGTTTATTATTTAATACAATTTTCAAAACACTATACTAAGTCATTTTAGAGAAAACATAGCTGTAAAATCATATTTAAAGTCTTTTAACATTTGAGTTAAATAAATATTGTATTTATAATTGCCTCATTCATGTATCAACTCACATAAAATCATTTTAAAGCTATTTCAAAAAAATCCATTAAACCATAAGTGAACAAACTCTTTAATATCATTGTACTCTCTAAGGATCAAAGGTATTATCAGAGAGTTGTTGTAAAGAAGTGTCATGAAATATGATCATGTTTTAATTTATGCTTAGACTACTAAAGCAGTATATATATATATATATATGAAAATATACTAAAACACCTGGCCCATAAATAGAACACAATTTTCACAGCTAAGAAAGAAAATTAGTAATGGGAATGTGCTTGGCCAGCCCCTCATCAGATCCAAATGAGATAAATGTTGAAATCTTCCTGTGTTCGAGAAGATGTACAAGATCAATTTCCCTAGTGATCTGAATAAATTCATTCCTAATCTGCAAGTAATTGACATTCAGTGGTTAGAATTTAATTGCAATACTTATTTAAGTAGCCAGTTTAATGAAGGCAAAGGGTCATTTTACTAATCTTGAATTAGAGGAATAAATAAGAGGGTAAATTAATGTTCTGAGTCTTCATACTTCTTGAAACTCATTTTCTCAGTTCTGAATATAAAAGAAATGCCGTGCTGGCACGCAATGTAAATGGTGCTCATGTGCCTGGAACATATGCCTTGTAAGCATTGACTCTTATTAAAAATTCAATTTTCAAGCATTATACTTGAAAATAATATTTAGAGTAAAATATAAATACTAGTTTTTAATATCAGAAATGAACTGATTTTATTTTATAATGTATATTCTATGAAGTTTGAATACTGTCCTACCTACCACACAAATTTATTTTTAAAAGATCTTTTGTTTCATGGTTAAATCATGCACTTTAAGTTTTTGAGGTCTTAATAGTTAATCTACAAATACATTCTCCTCAACTCTCTTCCAAAACCAAGAATTCCATAATTGTATTATCGTAAGATAGTTTGGGTATTAGAGTTACACTTACCAAATATGCCAAAGTTATATCTCTACTTATGATGTGAGGTTGGTGATTGAATATGACAAAATAATTGTGGTATTCTTCTTCTTTTTTATTTTTCTAATAAGCTTTATTATTTAGAGCAATTTTAAATTCACTGCAAAATCAAGCAGAACGTACTGGGACTTCTATCTCCCCGTCCCGAACCCGGGTAGCTTTCCCTGCTACCCACAGACAACACGACCCCAGCGGCACTTCTGTTGCCATCGATAAGCCTGCAAGGACACACCGCTTTCACCCAGCGTTCACCTCGGTGCTGTACATTCTGTGGGTTTTAGTGAATTTTCAATGACATGTATCCATCATTATAGTCCCATACAGAGTAGTTTCACTGCCCTGAAAATCTTCTGTGTTCTGCCTATCATCCTCTTTTAATGGCTAACAAAAGCTTGACCTTAGCTGTGTGTATAAGATTAAAGTATGTGAAAGTTTAATATAGCCTTTAACCATTTCACTTTTTTTAAAAGAAATGTGAAAATCTCAAGGATTTTCTCAAGGAAAGGAGTAAAACTGCAAATGTAACCTTGTGCTCTACATGACTACATGTGAAGTGAGCTCTGTTTCTCTTATGTTAAATGTTCATTGGTTCTCTATATTTTCGTTTTTGAACTTAAATCATCTGACTCCAATCAACTTTCTTCAGGGTTTAGGAGGGAAATGGTCTTTTTCTTCTTACTTCTTTCTCTCTCTTTACTCTGTTTTTTTTTTTTTTTTTTTTCTTTAAACATTATAGAGACAGAAGTAAACAAACATCTGCCGGGTGAGGTGGATCTTGGAGGCTGCCCGTGCTCTCTCACTGCATTGCTGTGGTGACAGACACTCAAGCTGAACACCGCTGCCGTTCCCAGCCATCTGCAAGAGCTCCTTGACACAAGAGAGTTCTCACACCTGTTTGGTGATAAGGTTAGATAACATCACCTCCTGAGAGGACAGGGTCACTGATATTAGCTGAAGTGCAATCAGCACTGCAAAGTTTTCCTTGTTACAAAATACGGCAGGACAGAGTTGGAGACTGCAAACTTTGGTGTCGCTTTCCTTGTGCCTCTGTTAAAAATTTTACTGAAATGTGAATCCTTGTAACAGTTAAATGGTTGGAAAGCAGGGGATGAATTTTCTCTCTCTTTTTATAATAGTATTCTTGAGCATTCTATTACAGTTGTCTCAATTTTTCCTACTTTGCCTTTCTCTGCCCAGCCTGTCCCCACTCCCAGTCAACCCCCACACAACTGTGCATGTCCATGGGCCATCTATACGTGTTCTTTGACAAATCTCTTCCCCTTTTTTCCATCAATTTTGCATTTTAAGAACTGATGCAATGGCTGACAACATTGCCCCCTAGAAGCTACCAGGAGTTCTGTGACACTCCCTCTATGCAAATGTTAATGATATTGTTTTTCCGTGAAGCTCCGACTTATAAGCGGAGGAGAATACATAACACTGGCAAAATGAACTCTTGTTATCAAACTTCAGACATGTTTCTTAATAGTTATTGCATAATAATGATATAATACATTCCTATGTTATCTTCTAAAAATATCTTAAACTATTCTAATCTCTTATCGACTCAAAAGCATTTTAAGTAGAGGCATAGCTGTGGTCACACAGATAACAGTTTAATATAGTTTAAAATTAGTTCTATCTCTGAAATTAGTTCCAAAGCTATTTTCTCAACAAAATGGTGCTTTTAATAGAAGAGCAATACTTGCATGCAAAATAACTGAATCAGAGGGAATTCTTGAAGAGAGGAATATAGAAAGAGACTTGAACTTTAGTGTCAATATAAAATTTTTGTTCTACTTAAGCCAGAAATATTTCATGAAATGGCAGGACATTGAATGATAATTTGGCATGCAAGAACACAAAATATTTGCTTTTTCCATGGTTTGGACAAAGGTGGGGTTACCAGGTCAAATGCAGGAAGTCCACTTAAATTTGAAGTTTAGATCAACAATGAATAATATTTACTATTAATATATATTCATCCTTGTGCTAAGTGATTCTAATTACATACTTATACTAAATAAATTGTTATTGTTGATCAGATTTTCAAATTTTGCTGTGCATCCTGTATTTTTCTTTGCTAATTTTGGCAATCCTCATTTAATAGCAATTGTATCACACATTGTTGGTTACTTAGTGAAGAACACTTTCTCATTTTTCCTTCCAATCGATTAGCCCTAAAAGGTTAATTATGATCAGATTAAATCCACATAGCAATCTTGTTTCCTTTGTCATTTATTGGCATAGAGTGAAGATAGGATGCAGTCAATGAGAAAGAAGGAGAAGCTAGTGAGGATTTCTAAAGCAGAACAGTTCATCTTGATTCATGGAGGGGAGAGTGAGAATAGTTGTTTCTAGTGGACTAGAGTGATCAAACCATCAACCTCACTATTTTCCACATGGAAACTTACTAGATGGCTGAATGAATGACAGGACCAATATTGAACATAAAAGATCAAAGTTTATTAATGCTCACACCAGTGGGAAGGAGGGGCTTCCTCAGGCACAGGGTGGTGCTTACAAGGCAAGTGGAGAAACAGCAGTATCACATAAGTACAAGTATTTATTTTTAATTGAAGAGGAGCTGCGCTTAGCATAGGTGCACCCCATTCATCATGTGTGAAATCTAAGTGGCAGTTAGGCAGTTATAGGTTTCTGCTAAAATAATTTTTCCCCTAAACTAGTTACTGCACGCCATAAGGATAATTTAATTACCATCACACACAGGACAGCTAGCATGTCAGTTAAGGAGAGATGGCCATAGGAGAGGTGAGAATGAGGATGTTGGTAAGCATATCTTGGTCAAATGGCAAACATGTCAAGGATTTATGACCAGATCACAGACTAATAATCTCTTCTTACTACAGTAGTTCTAAAACAAAGAACATTTCATCACCTTATTTCTTCTTGTTTGTGTTATTGTTACATAAGAATGTACAACTGGGAACTGTGGTGGTTTATTCTGCAACAGTGATAGAACTGACACACTGAAAAGCACAGATGTAATGAAAAAGGTCTGAATTCCTTGTATGAAAACTGGGTTGTCATACAAAGTGCTAGGCTGTGTACCTCTTGACCATTTGTTATTAAAAAAATTCTTAAATACTCAGTTATTTCTTGCAATGAAATGTATATCAATAAAATATTAAAAAGTCTCAATTCCCTAATTTCTCTTATTTCTATGAAAAGAAAAGCTCCAAAAATAATTGTGGAATTTCTCTGTTGTATTTAAACGTATTTGGAAATGATATAGTTATCCACAAGACAAGCAAGTTCCCCTGTGTTAGGGCTGTATTGTTAGAAAAGAGGAGGGAGGTGTCCTAGAATTTAGCTAGGGCGCCTAGGTGGAATGGTAAAAAATAATGGAGGATTAAATTTGGTAAATTAAGTAAATAATTAATGACATTTAATTTTGTGATGACTTAGTCATCCAGCTATTGAACAATTATGCAATAGGCTTTATATATGCACTTGAATCAAAAGGAAGCATTAGAAATAGAGATATGTATTTGACAGTTACAAGTACATAGATGGAAGTTAAATGTATAAAGAATGACCTAGGGGAAGAATGCAAGTAGAGGAGAAAAACAAAACAAAACATCAACAACAACAACAAAAAAAAAAACACAAAAAGAAACCCAAGGATGTTTCTTGGCATATTCAGTTTATTCAGAAATAAGAATTATTGAATATAGAGAAAAGCAACCCGTGAGAAATATCAAGGATTCTTTTAAGATCAATTACATTCAACACTGCTGCACAGTTGCTTAAAATGAAGACAAAGCAACTTCATTGATTTCAGCAATAAAGATGCTCATTGTGACTTGAGGAGCTATGGCTTGAACTGAATGAGGTGAGTTAAAATGAAGAGAGTCCCAGCAGTTTTTCACGTGAATTGTTTTTGTTTTGTTTTTGTTTTTGTTTTGTTTTGTTTTTTGCAGTAAATGGGGTAAAAAGGAGGCAGAAGATCAAGAGAGGTGTCCAATCAAATGCATATATTTGTCTGTTTCCAGTAACTGCTGGAGTATAGTTCATGAATAATAAAGAGGGGGTGAGTTCCAGAACAAATGGGAAAACAGTAGTTTTAGATAACTGATAACAAAAATTTTTACACTGTAAAATTAAACAGTATAAAGACACATGTAAATAAGTTTGTTCAGGTGGTGATAGAATAATCATAATGTCCTATCTGATGGGATCCATTTTCAGAATAGGTTTTCAGGCAACACTGCCAGCTGTAAGAGAAGAATGTAGAAGTGTTGGTGGTTTGAGGAGACACTTGAAAAGGCAAAATAGTTATCTGAGATCAAAACTAATGTAATTAAGACATGTTTGGATTGCTTAGTAAAGTTACCCATTTGAAATTTGAATTTAACATGAAAGCAGTCCATTAAATAGGTCATTTTCTCCAGAAACTTTAGGAGCATGGATAGTTGGATTCAACCATTTTTGAGAATTCATTTAAGGATGGAAATGAGAAGCAAGAGTAATCCTCATTGTGAAAAACTTATGTTGTTGAGTCTGGGGGCTTTTAATCTGTTGAAACAACCACTAAAATATGGAAAGCCAAGTTTTGAAGGAGGTAGAGTTATTGTGTACACATTTCAGGTTGTGACTATGAGAGAAGATGATGGAAAATTGGAGATATGATCGAAGAACTGAGATAACTAGTTATTTAAATTAGTACAAAGATAATGTGCATAAATGATTAATTTGCAAGAATTGCAGAATTAGAGATTAAAAAAGCAGGGCTCAGCAATTGACCTATAGTTGTGGAGAAAAAAAAACAGAAATCTCTATCTCATGAAACATGTTCAATAGATTTGAGCTTTTGAAGCAGAAAAGAAATGCGACTTAAAAAAGGCAATAAACTTTAATGCATTGGATATGGAACAATAAAGAGAATAATAATGATGATTTGAATATTGTCTCCATTTAAAAATATTAGAAGGGGACAGTGTCTTCAGGAGATCATGAGCATTCAATTAATGAAATAAGTCTTAAGAGTCCTTTGAAGGGAATTCATGCTTGGATCATACTTTACACTAACTGGTGTTTCTTCTGAAGCTCCTGATGATGTCTGAGGTGGTCTGGGGTAGAACTAGTAACTGTCACTAGTATAATGAACCCCTTTTTATTTATTTTTTCCTCTAATGCCAGTCGGTGACTATGTAGTCATTTGTGGAAATATCAGGAACTACTAATGTCCTTGTCACTTTGGAGGCCTTGGGAGCTTTACTGGGCATTTAAAATATTCTCTCTACAGTATCCTGATAGAAAGTCGAAATAGCAATGAGAAAAACAACTACAAGCCAAAACTATATACAGCAAATATTTGATAGGCATGTTAGTTTAATATGCATATAGAAATACCTCAATTGCTTGCTCATCTTCTCAACTGTATTTAAGACACACACATACACACATACCTCATACCGCATAGAATGAGTATCTCAAAAACATCAAGAGTTTTAAAATCATTTTAACATAGTGATTAGTTGTCATGTAATTTGAAATCTGTGCTAAGATAACTCTGATGTGGTTTTAAAAATATGGGACTTTTATGACCCTATAAAAAGTTAAATAAGGGGAAGTGTTGTCAAGGAACATGCATAAAGAACACATGGGCAAAGACATAGAGGGTAAGATTGAGGGTGGGAGGTGGTGATTGATGGGTTGAGGGGAGTGGTGGGGCAGAAAGAGAGACGACTGTACTTGAACAACAATAAGTAATATAAAAAATAAAAAGTTAACTATGTAATGTTATATTAGGTTATATATGATGTGAATGAAAGTTTATCGTGAGGTTGTTACCTGAAAATATTTAAGATTTATCTATTTTACTACCCAAATTTGTTTTTAGTCTAGATGACTTACATTTCTTGAGTCCAGAGTGCTCACAGCATTGCTATTAATGTATAAATTCAAGATAATATATCAGATTCTGTTAAACAAAAATTGTCTGTTTTGCACCAATGACAGCACTTAATAACAGTTTGAACTCGTCTTTGTAGTCATGCATTTTAACAACTTTAAAACATTCTGTATAGGTGATCATATATTTGAACACTGCTCAGTTTCAAAATTAATAAGTATAATAGCCTTGTTTTACATGTCTGATATAATCATGTCTGAGCTATGTGTCAAATACTGTAATTAAAATTTTAACACAATTAATTGCAGTTAGTTGTAAAATGATTGAAAGTATGTTAATGTCCTAGACACTAGTGAGTTGACTAACATATGAAGATAAGCTATCATTTGAGGTCTTATTATATACAATTCTAAGAATTTTTCAAGAATTAATTCATTTAAATCTCCCCTGAGCTCTCTTAGGTGATAGTAGTGTTATTATAATTACTATCATCATCATAATCATCATCATCACCATTTTACAGATTAACCAAGTGTGGCATAGGAAATGTGCATAATTCACCCAACATCAATCAAGTAGTCAGTTGTACACTAGGGTCTAAAGCCAGGCAAACCAAGTTTCAGAATGCACATTCCAAGTGATGTCACGCATCTGGTTCCAAAGCATAATGGTCATTTTCATTTGAATGTTTTGAATTTACTTTGTGAAATATTATTTCCCATAAAATTGCATATAAATGAGTAAAACACAGTGAATTGTCTTTCCTTTTGCATTAGCATGGTTACTGATTTACACACTTTGAAAATAATCAAGAAAAACAATGAAAAAAGAGACTTTTGTGAAGTTTGCAATGACAGAAGATAAAACATCCAAGTTATCAAATTAAATCTTCAAGCTCAAGGATGAAGCAATGTCTGTTTAACAACAGAACATCAGGAGAGAATATAAAGAATTCATGGACTCTCTAAGATGTTTTATTCATATATTGGTAAATGAATGCATAACTATTTGAAAACATTTTTGTTTTTGACATAACCTACATCTTGGAATATGAATAGTTTTATTTTTTAATGCATGGTGAAATCACAGATACATGATTTTGCTTATTTCATTAAAAGAAATAAATCATTGTAATCCCATTTGTGTTGAAACCATACTGAATAAAATCTGCTCTGTAGTAATTAGGAGTTTTATTTCTCTGATGGGGAACAACAATAAATTTTTGAAATGGAAATAAATGCATAAAGTGACTCAATTTTTATTGTAAATTAAAATAAACCTGATATATTTTAGTGATGATTTCCTTCATATGTATGTTAACGAACACATCTGAGTTCTTCTAAATTTCAAGTATAATAATTTTGTAAAACCAAACCTGAAATACAGCCTAAGAATCTGGTGCTTGAAAGCAGTGATTGCAAAATCTTATGTACTGAAACTCAGTCTGTGTAGGTATCAAAATTTCATATACACAATATATAATTGTTTAGTGTATGGCCCATTTGAGTCTTAGAGGTGTTTGCTGTTTATCTGATATTTCAGTTGAACTTCGTGTCTTGTATTTTGATTTGCTACATCTGGCAACTGGACAGATCCTATTTGTCTCCTTGGACCTCAGTTATGTTATTGGGCATTAGTATAATCTATCTTTATTTTAACTTTTTATTTAAAGTCTTTGAAGTTCTCTTTAATTTTTATCCTAAAAAATATTTAACTTGCTTCATGTTATTATGGAGGATCATTAAGACAAGTGTTATTAATGAGCAAAATGCAGTATGGCTTGAATATATTAGCAAGATCAAGCAATGAAACTTATAGGAATTGATTCCATTCTCAGAATATTCACAAATATTTTGGCTAAAAAATACAGCAGGTGGCATTTATCATATTTAATGACAAACTATTTTGAAAAAATAACTATTGAAGAAATCTTTTATAAAAGAAATTATAAGTATGGCTTCTTGTTCCAGAAAGCCATGTTTCTCGGCTATTTTAAATTTTATTTTTAGCTTATAGTCACTCACCCTTTTATTCAATTCTCATTGTTAATTTTCACAGATAATTTAGAAAGACTGGTGAAGCACAGAATATATTTGTCTTGTTAATTTTGTTAACAACTGAAGCTACAAGGACAGTGCTTTTCATAAATAGCTGTGACAGCTGCATCGTTAAAAGTATGAATTCTTCATTCAGCAAATAATCTCTTGACACAGGGTAGATCGGGCCTGCCGACACCCGTGGTTGCCGTGACTCGGTGCGTGTCATACCGTGACACGCGGGGAAAGTAATACCGGGACTACGTGGCTGATTCCTCCCAATTCCAGGAAAAAGCCTCGTGGTTTGCCCAGCCAGGATTTTTATCAGGGGCCAATTTACATAGGATTGATTATTCATGGAATTATGCAGAACAGGTAGGATTACTCATAACAAAGCATTGGATGTAAATTCAGATCCGGTGGCAGACAGGACCAGATTAAAGTAATATTCAGGGATCAGCAAGCCAGAATTTTTTAAGATACATCTTTGCCAAATTCCTATTAGAGAATTCCCATT